>CAKNWT010242817.1:0-16485 GCA_932066315.1 Andricus coriarius
TTGTGATGCAGACGCGAAAAATCTTGGTACAGTTCAAGCCTTTGATGATTTTATCTTGCCTCATTTCTAGAATTGGCAGTGTGCTGATGTCACTTGAAGCCTAGTGTGTCTAGGCCCCCAAGTCCATCTATTTGCTATTGCGAGGCATCCCATCGCATGAGCCGACCTGGCAGTTATTGCAATATATAGGGGTTCCTCACAGAACATGAATCCTATCGCCGGTGTGGGCGTAGTTCTCATTTCTCCCGTAAGTTTCACCCGTGGTCACCAGACCAGGGCCACGTATAAAAGCTTCGGTTTAAGGACAGCTAAGTAAATCCATGCAAGCATTTTAGGCCCTAGAGCCCACGTCAAACCAAAGGCTCTTCTGCGCATCCAAAATGTGGTGACAAACTTTCTGCATTGGGTTTTAAGATGCTTCGCCCAGTTCAGTTTGCTATCTAGGATAACCCCCAGATAATTAATCATGTCTGAGGTCGTCGGCCTCCCACTACAAAATGCAGGGGCGTCAACTTACAAAACTTTGTATTTTCTCGTGAAAGTAACCAGACTGGTCTCTTCCGGATTTACCAAGAGCCCTGCGCTGTCTCACCAGAGTTGTACGATGCGCAGCATATCCCTTGGTGTAATACCCTTCCTTATTTAACCTACGAAGGAGACCGACCACTGAAATGCACCGCAAGAGAGGTGACAGGACCCCCCCCCCCCCCCCCCCTGTGGGCATCCTTGTGGCGCTATTCCCTTGACTAGGTCTTCGCCTTATCTGGCTTCGAGTCGCCTCTGGCGTAGCATGCTTCCTATGCAGCTTACTAGCTGGACTGGCACGCCACACCTTGAAGCCTCTCGACAGGTGACTTCCGGAGGGGTATTGCCGTTGCTCCAATTTTGCCACGACAGCATGGAGCGCAGTTTCTACCGAGCAGCCTACCTGAACTAATAATATATCAGCAGGCTTTGTAACGCAGAGTTTCCAGGGGCGTCACCGGCTCATAACACGGTGGTTACGAATAAATAAGTATAGCATATAGTATTTGTAAAAAGTACTGACTTCTATTTGGACCTCGACTTGGACTTTTCTAGATTTAAAAATTACATAGCACGATTGAAAATATTCGCAGGGAAGTCCACACATCCGCGAGTGCTGAGCAGGGGCATTTCGCCGAAAGTAACCATAAGTACCTAGAAAGTTGCAGATGAATTACTATAAATTTTCTAAATTTTCGGAAAGTTTTTTGGTAATTTCTTGTATCATATGGTAATTTTTGGTAAGTTTTCTCTACAAACCACCCGTGGATGCGTGAAGTTCTATGCAGGTATTCTCAATCTTACTTCGTCGTCTTTAAATTTGAAGGAATCCGAACAGAAGTTAATATTGTTTACAAATACTTTGTGCTGATACTTATTTTTGCTAGTGCAGGATACGGGAATAGTATTGGATCTACATTCATTATTCCAACAATTATTCTATTACTTTTTCCAGTACTCGCTTCCAATACTTCTTTCTCATGAGGGTTTTCTATTTCTCTTTGAGACAAAATTCCGCCTACCGCAAAGCCTGAAGTAAAACTGATGTACCCCAGATAACACACAACGGAAACTAATATGAATGCAGTGTAACGGTTGACAAGTTAAAATAATACGGTTATGAATTATGAATCACTAAGATGCTTGATACTGACTAAAAGTCAGTATCCAGTAAAATGATAATCATGAACTTGACAATCACTGTCACATTTTTCAAACTCATTTCAATTTTACTATTCAATATTTATTCATTGCAAGTACGCGGTAACATTTAAAAAGTCGTAAATACCTTACCTAACATTTGTACAAAAGTAGGAGTCATATACAGGGTGTCCCAGTACTCAAGGTATATTTTTATATTTTTGAATTCCTCATAAAAAATTGACTTGAAAATAATAATAAAAATTTGTTGTAAAGTTAATAATTAATGATTAATTAACAATTAAAGATTAACCAATCGGAAGCATGCCTTAGATGGACGACAGTCCATGTGTCACTGGTGAGGGTGTGTGCGCAAAAGAGTAATTTTAAATTTGCAGGAGGTTGTGAATATCAATGGTGCAACTTCACACGGCAACTGAGCTACAAGATTCTTAGAAAATATCCTTTCCTTCAGAATACGCGTTGAATTATTTTAACTTCCTTCAAGTATCTCTAATTCTGTAGAATTCAAACAAATTATTAGAATTCACTTCTGCTCCTTTAAATTCTTTTGAAGATTTTTTGCGATTCGCTTGAAACCCTTACGTACACCTTAAATTATTTTCAAATTTCTACAAGTCTTTTATATTCCCCGAATTTCAAATTCTCTAAAATCTATTGAATTCTATAAATTCTTTTGTATTCTCTACATTCTTTTGAAATTCTATAATTTTTTTTAATTCTGTGAATACTTTTGAAGTTTGTGTATTCTTTTGCACTCAGTGAATTCTTCCGAATTTTCTTAATTCTTCCTCAGTCTTTGAATTCTTTTTAATCCTATGCATTCTTACACTATTCTTTGATTTCTTCCGAATTCTCTGAATTCTTCCGAATTCTTTGAATTCCCTGATTTATTCTGAATTGTTAAAAAAAATTTCTGAACTCTCCAAGCTGTTTTGAATTTGTTGAATTCACGGTATCACTGAATTTTTTAAAGTGTTTTTTTTAATTATCTTGAAATAATTAGAATACACGTTGAATTATTTTCACTTTCTTTGAATATTTTTAATCCTATAGAATTCAAACGAATTCTTCAGAATTAAATTTTTTTTCAATTCTTATGAAATCTTTACCATATACCATGAATTATTCTAAATTCTCTAATAAATTTTGAAATGTCTGACTTTTACCAATTCTCTAAAATATTTTCAATTCTATTCATTCTTTTGTATTGTCTTTTTTTTTAAATCATCTGAATTCTTTTGAAGTTTTCTGAATTATTTGAACAATTCTGAATTTTTTATTTTCACGAAACCACTGAGTTCTTGTGATGATTTTTAATTATCTTTAAATTATTAGAATACATTTCAAATTACTTTGAACTCCTTCATATCTTTTGAATTTTCTGTAATATTTAGTATGCAAGTAGTCTTCTGAATTCTTTTTCAGATTAATGAATTCTTTCGATATCTTTAGAATACGCGCTGAATTATTTAGAATTCCTTCAAGTGTTTTGAATTCTGTAGAATTCTACAGGATTCAAAATATTCGATGAAAGTAAAAGTAATTCAACGTGTATTCTTAATATTTCAAGTGAATTAAAAATATTCAAAAGAAGGAGTTCAAACTAACTCAAGGTGTATTTGAAACAATTCAGAGAACTTAAAAGAATTCCGAAGGATTCACAGATTTCAAAAAAATTCACAGAATTCAAAATAAGTTTAGAAAATTAAAAAACATTCAGATAATACAAAAGAATTCATAGAATTTGAAATATGTCACAAAATTCAAAAGAACTCAGACAATTAAAAAATTATCAGAGAATTCAGAATAATTCAGTAGAGTTCAAAGAACACAAAAGACTTGCAATAATTCAGATCCATTCACGGTGTTTTATAAAGATTTCAAGAGAATTAAGAAAAAACAAACTTTAAAATTTCTGTAGATGTCGTTGATGTAGAGAATAAACAACAGAGCACCAAGCACAGATCCCTGTGGGAGACCTTTGCCTGTTTGGCTCCAATGTGATCTTTCCTCACTCAATCCTATCACAGACTGTCTTCGATCACAGAGATATGATGCTAGCCATTTCAGAACAGAATATCGAGAAGCCCAGAGCTATTAACTTGTGAAGCAAAAGTGTATGGGGCACCATATCAAAAGCCTTACCAAAGTCAAAAAGCACCATAATAGTAACCATTCGCTCATCTATGCCGCGCCTAATATCATCTGAAAGAGAGAGAGAGGGGGATGGGGTGGCAGGGAGGGAGAGAGCTGTCTATTTCAATGCCCTAAAAGTAATGCAGGTATAGGCTGAAGGGTACATACCAGAAAGAGACTAAACCTTGTTTGAAACTAGTCTTGAAACGGTATCAAATCGATATTTCTTTTTACGGTGGCAGACATCGAATATAACCTTACTGACTCAACACAATTGACGTAACGAATAACAAATGCTACAATGACAAATGACTAACCCAACTTCACCAAACACGATGTTCACATAGTGAGCAAAATATTTTGATAACCATGGAGAGCATTTTGCTCACCAGTGGCAGCATTTCGCTCACCAGTGACAGGATTTTGCTCACCGATTTCGGAGAATGTACTCATCGCCTTTGCGCATGATGCGGAATCGACCATTTTTTATGTCTGTAAACGGTTGCCAGATGAGGGGTTTGCATGTATGTATAAAGAAAAAAATAGATTTTACTTTTTCTCGAAAAATGTTTATTTTAAAGTGAAAATAAAGTGAAAGTGGCTAACAAATTTGACGTCAGTTCTACGTCAATAGAAGTCTGAAAGTACTGGAGTACACGCTTAATTTCATATTTTAACTGCACAAATATATTCTTGATCTTTTTCTGCTCTTCCGTTGTGACTTTCTTCTTTAAATATTACATTTAAATTAAATTTGAGTGTTATTTTGATCCTTTGGATAAATAGATTTTTCTTATCTGATGTTGTGATTGGCTTTAGGATCCAGGAATAAAGTGCTTTGTTTATTTACAAGTCAAACAGACGTTTCGACCCAGGTGTGGGTCCTCATCTGTGTTTTGTTCTAGAAAAAATTGTTTTGCATGACATCAGGGGTTAGGAGCGAAATTCTGGGTGAGCGCAAGATCTCTTCTCGCTTGTTTATATCTTCCCACTCTTAAGAAATAGAAGGGCCTACTCGTGCTCCTTGGGGTAAAAGAATTCGTGTGGCAAGCTGAGACTGAGTGGTCGGGGCTACCAGAGAGCTAGGCATTGTTATATTCGAGTGGGATGCGTGAGCGCGTAGAAAGCGGGAAGTCCAGTAGGCGAGAACCGATTTGAGAAATCGTTTTCGAATTCACCACTAGCGGCCGCCCACTCGTACTCAAAGATATGTATTCGATGTAATAGAGCCAACCAAGAGCCACGGATATCACGAGGTGGCGCTGCGTCACGCGCAATACAGTTTAATACATAATATTATTCTTGCGCTTTATTTGAACTTCAGTTTTTGATTTTTACTACTCAGTTAATACTCAGTCGAGTATATTGTGCAATATTATGCATTTCAATTGGAAATGGTTTGGCCGGCCCTGACTGTTTAAATTTCCATACTCCCGGTATAGCCAAAATTATTCTTGCCTGCAACCCCCGACACTGAGTTTAAACCTAGAGTCGGGTGTACTGTTTGGCATAACCCTACTGTTTCCAAATTTGCATTTGGCTTCATTTTTATTTTACCGAATGATTATTTCACATAATATTTACTTTTTACAGCAGCCACTTCAAATAACTTTTCATTAAATAACCATTCCACATATTTGATGTGTCACGGAAAAACCATTTGTCACAATTTTCATGTTCACGAATCACCATTTGGCAATTTATTATTTTACCGAATAAAAGTTTTCCATAATATGCGACTGAAAATAATGACAAACAGTACTACTTATAATTTTAGACAGTTTTAGTTTTTAAATATCCAACCAAGTCCTTGAATTTCGAACGTCAATAAGGGTATGATTTCCAATTTACAAGCAACTAAAGCTTCAAATTTGCAATTACATTGCACAATATTTATGTATTCATGCATTCATGCGCACAGCTTAGAATTTTTAAAGTATTTAAAGTGCTATTATTTTGTAACTGTCTAATTTATAAACTTTCAATCAGTAACATTTCTTCCATTGGAATAGATCAACATTTTATTGAAGAACAACTTCATTCATTCAATCATTAATTTGCAATAATCGTATGAACTTGAGGCAGCTAATAAATACGTTTCAATATGTATTTTCAACATCTGGCCTACCAGGTGTTCTCAGTCATTTATCGATTAAGAATAATTTATGTTGACACAAATCTGAAAAATATTGTCTTTGGTATGAATTTGGTAGAAACATGCTATTTGCCATTTTTGGGAAATGTCTATAATTATTATTAATCAAACGTTTCAAAATACGTAGGTCATTTGTTAGCTTCATACTGACACTTCTGTATAGTTCAAATTCGAACGTTAAGTGTATTTTATGTAAATTTTAAAAATAAAATGAAGGGTCTATGGGTCATCCTACATATTAATTTATCTTATAAAATGAGAAGAATCTTTTGAAATTTTGAAGATAAAATCAAATTAGTCCTTTAGATACTCACTTTTTTATATTTGGAAATAATTCTGCCTGTCGGGCACGTATTTTCAAAAGATTTTTACTAAAACATCACTGCCAAGGAGGAGGAATAGGAGGAAAGATATCAAGACCTTAAAAAGGAGCTGCGACGACTATACACAAAATATTGGGTTAAAGTAAATTTCCTTGTGATCAGTGCTCTCGGAGGTGCAAAACTGGCACTGGTTCGTAACCTTGAAGCCATAGGCGTGTGCCAAAAATATGCCAAGGCATTTGCGAGATGGACGCAGAAAACTATCATCCTTGGGTCGCTTCGTGTCCCCAAGACACAAGAAGGTTTCGGCGGACTGTCTTTGTGATTTCGTCGTGCTCTGTGGCCACCCATCTCACGTTCGTGAGACCTGGTCATAGGTGTAATTTACCGCGGTTCTACTTCAACTTTATTCTGTCGAGCAACATATATTTTTTCCTACAATTTGGGCCTGAATTGAATCATGTTTGGCAGTTTTTTGTGTAATTCAAAACATTTTGTGGTGCTTAACCCCCTTACAATTTTTTCGACAAGTTTCATTGTGAAACATACCGCTGTTATATCTTAAACAATTAAATGGTATGGTAAGTAATTAGTACCCCAATTTTCGGGGGCGGACGCCAACCTAGGTTTCGTTGTAAGTCTGCTACATAAGAAAAATGGGGTTGAGATAAAAATTGTTCAACAGTGGATTCCATGTAATTTTTTCTGTCGATTCCAAGGGCGCTATTACTTTCCTCGTTACTGAAATTATTAAACAAATGGCGTAGAAACAGATTGTTGATAAAATCTAAAAGTTCAATTTTTTAAATAAAACCATCAGCTTTTAATGATTTCTTTTCATCCCAACATTAACTTTTCTACTGGACTTCTGTTTCCAGCATGAAAGTGTGAGGTAGCTGTGAATATTGGATGCTGAATTTTTCTGATGTTTTTGGTGAAATTTGGGGTGAAATTTGAGGTGAGTGGATTGTGGAGTTGTGCAGAGAGGTTTGTTTCCAAAAGATTGATTGAAGGATTGAGAGATTGACAAGTGGTTGTGGATATTTTTGGGGATCAAGACAGATTTGTGTGGAAGTTAAGGTTGGGTTGGTTTTAGGTATGTGACGGGGTGGGAGGGCGGGGTTGGTTGTAGAAGGGCGGGGTAGGCAGAGAGAAAGGCAGGGCAGGTAGACTTAGATCAGGAAGTTTTTAGTACACCGACAGGGGAGAACAAAGAAAGGAAGGCGAGGGAAAAGTATAGGAAAACTGTAGAAAAGGAGAGATTGAGAGCGAACAGTGTGGGATGGATTGAGTCATACCTCAAAAGGAAGAGAGGGAGAGGGGAAGCAGTGAAGACAAGGAAGATACAGACTCAAGCTTGAAAAATCCCAAAATATTCAGATCGTCGCCGGATAATCATAGTTTTGTGAGAAGGATGGGAACAATAAAGTGATAGAAGGAAACAGAGCTAAGGCTAAATATCCGATGGAAGAGGAGAGATTGAAAGAAATGCGCGAATAGATGATATAAGTAATTGTGATATATGAAGAAAAGCAGGAGAAAGGGAAAGAGGAAATAAAGAAAGAAATTATGCGGGAAATGGCTGAACTGAATTTGGACCTCGAATTCGTATTCGCCGCCCCAAATAACCCCCTGGTACCAATTTTCTTCAAAATCCGCAAACTTATTAGATTTTTCAAAATTTTTGATTGCCATATTGGATCAGCAAATTCGAATTTGCACCTTGAATTCATATGCAGAGACCCAACTAACCGCCTAATACCATTTCCATTCAAATCCGTCAACTCGTTTGTTATTTCAAAAATTATGGACGTCATATTGGATCATTAATGTTGAAATTTCAAAGTTTGACCTTGAATTCATATTCAGCGACCCAAATAACCTCTTAGTATCAATTTTAAATTAAATCCATCTAGTGGAATGTTTCACACATTTTGGGCCCACTATGTGATTTTCGGTCTACACACTGAAGGGGTTAAAAGGGAGAAAGGGGACATGATATCAATGTTCGTGGGAAGAAGTCAGGGGAAAGCAAGAGAAAAGGATGCAGAAGTTGGAACCAAGACTGGAAAAGCATCAAGAGACTAATAAAAAGGTAGAGGAGTTGGAAGGTAGGATAAAACAATAGAAAGCTCAAACCGGGAGTTTGGTGGTGGGGAAAGTGGGAGTAAGGAGAAGGAATGGAGAAAAATAGAAAAAAGAAGGAGAGAGAAGAAAAAAAAAGAAACATAATGATGAAGAGTCTAAAATTATAGGGGAAGGAATTGAAGGAAGGAGTGGAAGAAGTAATAGAAAAGGATTGATGCCTAGGTAGAGATAGAGGAAGTGCGAATTATAGGAAGGGAAGAGCGAAGAGGAGAGAGAATGGTACTGGTGATACTAAAGAAATGGGAACATAGGAGGGAAGTGATGACAAAGAAGAGGGTGTGATATGGAAGCTTGGAGAGAATAGAGGTCGAAATCCGCAAACTTATTAGATTTAAAAATTTGACTGAGGCGAGATAAAAAAACTTATGGTGAAAAGGGGATAAGAGAGAGATTAATAGAGTATCGAAAATTTTTAGAGAGACAAAAAGCAGGGTAAAGGTAAGAGCGCAAGTAGGAGATAGTTTCTGGTTGGTGAGAGGAGTAAGGCAAGGATGTCCTCTGAGCCCACTTATATTTAATGTATTAAAATCAGACTCGGAAGAAGAAATGAAAAGAAAAGGATCTGGAGGAGTCAGGATAGGGAACGAAAAGATATATACACTGGCATACGCGGACGATATAGTGTAAAAGAGTTTAAATATCTGGGATATATTTTGCAAACCAATGAAGATCATAGAGGTCATATAAGATCAAAGATAAAAAAAAGCAGCAGGGGTAATGAAACAAATATGGAGAATAGGAAAAAGACAGTAAAAAAAATTGGAGAAGGAGAATGTGGATATTTAATATTCTGGTATGGCCGTTACTAGGTTATGGAGCACAGATATAGGGATAGAAAGAACGTAAAAAGATTGAGAGCTTACAAGAAAGGTATATAAGGTTGACTTTAGGGGTAGATAGAGATCCTCAAGGGAGAGTTGAGTCACGTTTCCCCCTCCAATGATCGCCGTTGTACCGGAACTTGATATTTCACTGCGGCGCGAAAAGTTTGAAAAATGACGTGTAGCATCGAGCAATTTTCGTATTTAAGAAAAAATATTAAAAAATGGAAACTGTGTAATGCAGACCCATTATTTATTATGAACTATTTCGTTTAGTTTATTTATATTGAAGCTATGATGTGTTTAGTGTGATATGCGAGTTTTGTGATTAATGAAGAAATTAAAAAGAGGTTGTGTATAACCTACTTTCCAAAGAAAAATATTGACAATATTTTTGTGAGATATAAAATGCTTGTGATGCATAAACACTCTTTTATTTATTAAAGTGAAATAATATATGGTCAAAGCAAAACTTTATTTGCAACAACTTTAATTACAGGTATATTTCGCATCTGATATTTATTATTATTATTATTATTTTTTTAGAATATAAATTTATGAAATTTCATCATTTAAATCTTCATCATTTCCTACAATTTACTTTTACTTTATTTGTATGTATAACCTTTACGAACCAAAGCTTTTCTTCCAACCTACAAAATGTATTTATTTAACCAATATTATTTATGGAAATTTGTATAATATGTGTGCCTGAAAGTGATTTTTACTTATATTTCGTTAATTTTAAATGTTCAATTCAATGATATTCTCTTTCTTTTGTATTAAATCTCTTGTGGAATGAACACTATATTTGAAAATGGCGTCATTTTTAGAATAGCAAGTTCCGGTACAGCGGCACCAATCAGAATTTGAGTACCCCGCGTCTCAACTCTCCCTTGAGGATCTCTAGGGGTAGACTAGAGGACGCCGGGATATATGGTGATAGAAGAAGCGCAAAGGGACAAATTAAGTACTGGAGCCGGAAAGAGGGCATGGCAATTTGGGACGAATCTAAAGGAGGGAAAGGGAGTGGATTTAGCGTGTAACTGTTTAATAGAGGTAGAAGTAAGGAGAAGGAGGGCGATATAATTAAAGAGATGCGATGAAGAAAGGAGGGAGTTCTTTAATGCTAGTGATATAGAAGACGGGACTGGAATATACTATGAAGAATTGGAAAAAAGGGAGAGAGATAGAGAATTAAAGAAAAATGGGGGATGACTGAGAAATCAAAATATAATAAATGGTATAAAATCATAAAAAAGGAAGGAGTACTAAAGTATTTAGAAAAGGGATGGGGAGAGAGAAGATGGACAAGAATAGCAAGATTCAGATTGGGAAACGAGGTAAGGGAAGGGATGTATTGGGAAACGAAAGAGAACAGAAAGTGCAGACTATGTGAATGGGAAGAGGAAACATGCGAGCATGTATGGGAAGCATGTAGGAGAGGAATGGAAGATAAAGGAAGCTAGCAAAAGAATGTGGTAAAGATTCTATGGGAGGATGGATTGGGAGAAGAGTGGAGGAAGGAGTTAGAGGGGGCTAGAGGAGCGAATGAGAAAGAATGAAGGAATGCATGTGAAGAAATGGAACATGGAGGTACAAGAGAAGTGAAATGAAAAGGAAGCATAAGTCACTTAGATTAGGCGAGTAAAGATTTGGCTGTAATGGTTACGTAATAGCATGAGTAGATTAAAATGCAGTTGCGTTCTCGCTCGCTCTCTCTCTCTCGCTTGCACTCTTGCTTTCGATTGCTTTCTCACTCGTTCGCTAACATGTCCCAAATTGCGCTATCGCAAAAAATAGAAATAAGGATCTAGTTATAAGATTTTCTTGAATAGTTGTAAATAAATGTAAATTTTGAGGATAAGATTTTATAAAATATGTAGGCTGAAGTATAAAAAAATGGAAGTCATGTAAGCCCTCAGGTTAAACTTTATGAATAAAGAAACTTTTTTACTGCGTCAATTGGTCTGCCCATGAAACTTATTAGGAGAAACAATTTTTAAAAAGTTGCGAGTTGCTTATAAGTTTACAAGTGATCACAATTTTTCCTCAATAATACTATTCTAATAATGAATTACAACGAGCTTTAGACAAAATGATTTTTTTCTGCAAGAAACTGATGTACTGTTGTGTGAGGGAATTTTGCAAATTAAGGGATAGGTTGGATTGTGGAACGTCGAGAACGAGTGAAGTCAGTGATCGGAAACAATGTACATTTAACCCTCAATTACCCCACGTATTTTAGTATACGTTGTTACCCTACGCGGGTCAAAACGACCCGGCTCGTCTTCTCAGGTTTGTATCTCAGCGAAAAATCCGTTAATTTAAGTCAATTTTTTTTTTACTGTATAGGTTTCTTTGTGCTCTAAAAGGCATTTCTAAACAAAAAAAATGTAAAATAAAAATGGTAAAAGATGTATCAGAATTAAAAAAAAATGTTTATTACAAAATCTTAGAATATTTTTTTTCAAAATCATGTAATTCTGAGTCATATGAAGATAAATGTGTTTATATGTAGTGATTTTAAAACCTCAAGAGACACACTTTTAGATAATATAGGTGACATAATGATCGGATTTAAAAAGTATAATTATTTTATTAGGTGAAAATTGCGAAAAATTGCAAAACGTTTAAAATTATTCTTTGACACAAAATTATGCAGTATGTATAAAATGGAGTGAAAATTAAAAAAAAATCAAGGAAATGCATAAAAAACGGTTAATTTATTTAATTCCTGAATATACAATTCTTATTTTATTGTCCGCAATATTGACTCAGTTTTGCAGTATGTTCATGGTACCACGTTTTGCAATGTGTTTGCAGCACTTCGAGTGCGAGAACGCCTCTCCATTTTCATCTCTGTAAAATAAGAAAAATATTGACTTTTTTAATTCAAATTTCTATAAAATAATAAAAATATTAACTTCTAAATTTAAAATTTTAGTTGCAAACTCATATTATTATCATTTTTTGCACAAATATATAGTTCTTTTCACCTGTGATACACGAGAGGCCTTGCTTCACGACCAATCTCTCTCAATGGATGTTTCCGGGGAGAAATTTCTATAAAATCTAGAAAATACAACGTTTCAATCATAGTTTACTCTTGCTTTACACAAAGCCTACTTTTATTTTAATATTGGACACAAAAAATTGTAATAAAGAATTTATTTACTTTCCGTGTTTCTCTCCAGGTCAGTTTTTGTAACATTGTTACCCCACGGTGGTCTAAAAGGCACAAATCACACTTTCAAACTGTCGCTTTCGGCGTCGCTAATCGAACTGAGTCTGAACATGGTTTCAGCATGGACTAGGACTTCTAAACTGTATTCCCCCCCCCACCCCGGATCCTGACCCGCTCCCCTAGCATATACAGAAATGGGGCCGCTTTCAAAAACCCTCTGGGTCATTTTGACCCCCGTGGGGTAGCCGTGGGTTAATGAGAGGTTTATTGTAACCATACAAGTTTATTGACTCCATAGTTCGCCTCCAGCCCCTAACCCGATCGTTGGGGGCCCTATTGTTCCGCCCGAGTCGAGTCCTGGCAGTACAGTCTTCTTCAAGGTACACTGCGAATCATGGATGCGAACCATGCATCAAGCAGTAGTAGGTGCAATTGGAAAGAGAGACATTAGAAAGAGAAAGGAGAGACAGTGCAGAGCAAAGAAGTATTAAAATTTGACCAATTTTAAATTCAGACTTGAAGCTTTTAGATACATATTTTTTCATCAAGTATCACTTTCTCGATACAACTGAGTAATATTAATGCACTTACGCTGTGATTCCTGAAAACCCCCAGGCGGAAATATTATATATAGTTTATATATAGTGTGAAGTATTATAATATATAATATTCATTTGTTTTATATAAAAAACGTATAAAACAAATGAATATTATATATAATACTTCACACTATACATAAACTATATATAATATTTCTGCCTGGGACAGTAAAGAGTAACAGATACAAAAAAAAACATGGACTATAAATATAATTTACAGTCAATTTGTGTTAATATTCTTCTTCTTCTTCATGTGCATGGAGGAAAATACACCCATAAGGGAGTTTTCAGAAAACATATTAATTACATATTACCCTCTCTACCTTCTCTAATGATCTCACAGGTATAAAATTGCATTCATGGAAATTTTCTGTATTAGTAATTCAGTTTACGTTAAATTAATTAAATACTTCTATCCTCAATGAGGCTGAAGCATTTTCTTCGAGATAGTTTTTTTTTGTTTCAGGACAAAAAATCGGCCCTTTTCAGAGCCAAAACATTGTTTTAACGAAGGATTAATTTATTGTGCTCATCCATGTTTTTTTTTGTTTCTGTTATTCTTTACTGTTATTCAGGAATCACGGCGTAAGTACATTAATATTACTCAGTTGTATCGAGAAAGTGATACTTGATGAAAAAATATGTATCTAAAAGCTTCAAGTCTGAATTTAAAATTGGTCAAAATGTAATACTACTTTGCTCTGCACTGTCTCTCCTTTCTCTTTCTAATGTATCTCTTTCCAATTGCACCTGCTACTGCTTGCTCCATGGTTCGTATTCATGGTTCGTAGTGTATCTTGAAGAAGACTGTACTGCCAGAACTCGACTTGGCCGGAACAATAGGGCCCCCAACGATCGGGTTAGGGGCTGGAGGCGAACAATGGAGTCCCTTTAAGCCGGACCTGTTTGGGCCACAAGCAATGTTAAGTCTCGTCCGTTTCCTCGAGAATAGGTTGAAATTGGAATTTTACCAGAATGCGTCAGGGTGATCCTAGGTGGCTCTTGGATGGTCTCGATGGCGTCGTTTGGAGAACGTGAAGGCTTGGATGCTGATGTGGTATCAACCGGAATGCGGTGCAGGCAGCACAAGACTGAATAGGCGGTGATGAGAATTTTTGTATTACGCCTTCGTGTGGGGCTTCTCCCCAATTCTAGGTTGAGGCCCGCAGGGCCGTAAGAAGGTGGGGTCGAGTTTGACACTAGGTTTAATTCTGCAGAACTTCTTCACATAGGTTTAACTCCTCGTTGAACGTAAACCAGGGTTAGGCTATGATGTCTGTGATGTCCTTGAATTTCTGTTGTATTTCTACCCAACCGCCTTTTATGCAGTTTGTTCTTGTCGAATTCATGACTGTGTGATAATGTTTAGCCCGACTCGACCTTTTGCCACAGTAGATGTCGTAGAAAATCTAGTGTCCTACTGGAATCATCATGTTACAGTGACGACATTCCCACATCTCGATTTCTTCTATCTTCCTTCTTTCCTGCAACAAAATTAAAAAATCCTACCTCTCAAAAACATAAAATAAATAAATAAAATACTATTTTGCTGTTAATTTTGTCACCATCCTTGTTTAAACTAAAAGTAAAGTCTAATTCACTGAAGTCTTGATTTCTGAATATCTATTTTCTCCACTATTTAATTAATTTTCTATTTTAATTTTCACCATTCAGATTAGTATCTTCTTCGGCTATTCTACTTTCTTTGGTTCTTTTGCTGAAAAGTAGCTTATATTTAACCTCTAACTTTGATTTTAAATTATACTTCTATCTTGGCCTCTTATAGCCGTATTTATCTATATCTTAGAGATCTAATCTCTTTTCAAAGTAAAAACAAAATTATTTTACTTCTATAAATTCAAATTATTATTGAAACACAAAAATTATCTTTTATTTACTTAAAATAATTTAAAATCAATTATAACTTTAGTGTCTGTAAAGGGTATAAATTAATTATTTTGTGGTGTGTGAATAAGTGGGAAAAGGTTTTATCGTCGCATCCTTCTTAGTCTTTCTTTATTTTAATCATGTTTTCTTCTTCCTTTATTTTCTCCTGAAGTTGTATTTTTCGTTTCCTCGAGCTCTCTTTCCTTATCTTTTTTGACTCGCTCTTCGCATTTGATTTTCTCATCTTCTCTCTTTTCCCTCTCGATATTTTCACTCTCCTTTTATTTATGCTGCCTATACAATTCCATTCTCCTTCGGTGTATTTTTCTTCCTTCCTGCGGTCGTCTTTGGATTTCTGGCTCCTTCTGTTGTTCTTAAATTCTTTTCATTACTATGTCGTGTCTTTCTGCCGCTAGTTCTAGCTGTTCTTCCTTCTGCTGTGTTTCTTTTATTTTTCTTTCTTTTATACCTTTCCTTAATTCTTCCATCGTACTTAGGTTGTAAAGAATTCTTCTTTCTTCTGCTAACTTTTGTATCCTTGGATACCCTCTCCTTGAGCCGTTTTCTTCAAACATTCCTACCCTCTCTTCTAACAGTTTTTTGTCTCGAATTTTCAGTATGGCTATTTTCAGTTTTTTTTCAGTCTTCTCTCTTCTTCATCTGTCCTCTTCTCTTCTCATTCGCTTTGCTTCTGGTGTCTCGGTTAGCAGGGGTTGTGCCAAATTTAATGTTTCTGTACAGGAATGCCTGAAAGAATCCCGGACTTTGAATTCTTTCCGTCAGCTAGAGCACTTCAACAATAGTCTTTTGTCCACTTTTGAGTTCTGAAGTTAAATGTTTTTCTATGTCTTTTTGTTTTTTTGTCATGTATATGTCTGTTTTATGTTTTTGTTGTTGTTAGTAGTGGAAAATTTAAATTTGCTTACATGCATGCCATTCAAAAATTACTTCAAATCTATTTTTTAATATTGAATTTTTTAAAATATTCAACGTCCCAATTACCTAATGATTTTCCCTTCTTTGTTTTTATTTCATAAATTGTTGGTGAAAGTTTCGCCTCAATGAAAAATGGCCCTTCGACATTTTTCTTAAATTTCTTGGCTATCCTTCCCCTTTATTTGATAAGGTTTTATCGCTTTTTAGAACTTGTTCACCAATTTCGAAACTTATCGGCCTACGCCTGAGATTAAAATGTCTAGATTGTGTTTCATTTGCGATATCTAAATTTGTAACTACTTCTCTAATTATTTTTAATTTTTTCATCCTATTCGAATACTTAATATTTTATTATTTTGGTAACCACCAAATTTTTCTCATAATTCATTTTGAGCCTAATCTTTCTATCATATCGGTACCCATGATTAATATCGATTTTAAATCTGGAAGAAGCCTGAACAATAAATAGTTTTCCGTATGACCTATTGAGGTCAGTCTGTGGGTTGAGACCGATTCAAAAGTTTATTTAAGATTAAATAAAGTGGGGTTCCTTTATTTAATTCGAGAGGGAAGGTTTCGTTATTTAATAGCAGAGGGGGGGGGG
>CAKNWT010242827.1:17490-29671 GCA_932066315.1 Andricus coriarius
TTTACCCCCCCCCCCACCTCCCCGAGACATTAGGGGGTGGTTTTTTTTTCGAAGATGTATTAGAATAGGCAGAAAGGATGCTCCTATAAAGCAGCGTGTCGAATAAAAAAATGAAAAGAAAACACATGTTTTCTCCCAAATCGGTCAGTTTAGATGGGACTTGCAACGAAGTCCGTCTGTCAAAAATGCACTCATACATAACTCTCTCAATTTTTTTCTACTTGTACAATTTTAAGAATGCACTGTACGTGCATATAACCATTCCTGCTAAAAAAAAAACACAATTTGAAAAAATGATCCGTGCAGTCTGCTAAAGTATGACAAACGTCGAACACATACAGTATTTTTGGATTATAGCATAGCCGATCAACGTAAAAATGAATATTTTTCCAAATTTCATTGATTGATTTGAAATTTTGTGTCCGGTACAAAACGAAGAAGACTAATTAAAATGTAAGTAAATTTGGTTTGAAATCCCATTCCCACAAAAGAAACTTTTATTTTTAGAAATTTATACTACCGTCGGGAATTGTCGGTACGATCAATTGTAGCAAAAATATTAAATTCATACCAATTATTCTTTGAAGACTTATCTTTAATGTAAGCCAATAAAACCTTAAAATCTTCACGGGTTCTCGAGATACGACTAAACATGTCCAAGCATGTGTTTGCGCCGCATTTTAGTCGTTTTAGCAGCGAGTCTGGCCGCCTGCGTGCTCGCTGACTGAGACTCGACATAGACACGCCTGGAAATTTATTGTCATATCTTGGGAACCGCTGAATATTTTTGAAGTTTTATTGGCTTAAATCAAAGATGATTCTAATTCACAGTATGAGTAGAAGCTAAGAAACAAAAGGTGAGAAATTCTCGGCGATCACTGCTCTCGCGGTCGACAGCAGTAATGACCGACTGAAACTTGACATTTAAGGGTTGGGCATTTTTAGTCGTATCTTGAGAACCCGTGAAGATTTTTTAAGTTTTATTGGCTTGACTTAAAGATAAGACTTTAAAGACTCAATTGACGCATAAATTAAAAAGCTTTTCTATTACAATTTCCGACGGTAGGGTATGAAATTTATGCAAATGTATGAAGTTTGTGGAAATTTATGAAACTGCAGAAATTTATTAATTTTACTGAAATGTATGAAAATTTCTGGAAACTATTTCCCTTTCGGCGAGCATCTAGGGGTAAGCGCGACACTACCCGATTCGGGTAGTGTCTTTTAGGTGGATAGTTTCTTGTAGTAATTAACTACAAGTGTGGGCTCACCACACCCACGACCGCCAACAGCAACGCAGTAGTATCAGATGGTCACCCATCGAAGTACTAACCGTGCGCCACACTGCTTAACTTCAGTGATCTAACGGGAACTGGTGCTTCCAGCGTGGTATGGCCGTTGTATGTAATTTAGTGAAATTGATGAAAATGTTGGAAAATCATGAAATTTATTAAAATTTGCAGAAATTTATGAAATTTTTTGAAGCTGCTAACAATTTAATGAAAAGTTATGTTCTTTATGAGAATTTCTGAAAATGTTGAGAAACTGTGAAATTTATTTATGGTGGACATTTTTGGGAAAATCAGGGAAATGTACTATTATATTGCTAAACTGCAAACAGCTGGTGCCCTCCTCAGTATGCAACTCAAACCAACCATTACTCCTCCGGTTCTAGTTCTGCCCTATACTCCTCCTCCATGAACCGGAGCCGGGTAGGACTTGGCCAATTATTTTGGACTCGACACCTTACGATGGAAAGTTGAACAGAGGCGTTGAGGCTCTGTATGGAAATTCCGTAACCCCGACACCTACTATGAATTTCATGAAATCTAATTTAACGGAAACATGGGTGCTGGTAATCCAGGACCGATCAATAAAGCATTGTGCTTTTCCGGTAACCCGCGCTAACTATTAAGCGACTAGGAGATAATCAGGAAAAGAACATCAAGATTACCCCAGTAATAGCGCCAAAAAAAGCTGTATCCTCAGAAGGCGTTGTACGCTCGAACAAGGCTCAACAAGGAGAAAGGACCTGGACTACTAAACTAAAAAGTGTAGAAGCTGGTCCAATGACATAAAAATCCTCGATTGCACTGGACAAACCTTTAGTCACAAGATCTTTCAAACTTTTGAAAGCTGACACCAAATCTTCTCGGACCCTTCCTAAACACCGAGAAAGGTAGAAAAGAATCTACACGATAAATGATTCTGTCAAGTCATACGTACATCTTGCAGCATCCTATCAGCCCCCAAATCCGGACGAGAGCTGCATCGGAAAAAGACTAAAAAGAAACAGAGGTCCGACTAAAAGTTTTAACAGCCCTTCCGATGAAGGAGATTCTTCACCTATGGACGACACGTCAGCATCCGATGAAGACAGCGACAATTCTGAGGCACCAGTATTTCAAAAAGCCTACAGTGTTTTGCCTAGCTTAGAACTATCCGCACCAATAGTTCTAAAAACACTCCCTCCTCGATAAACTGCGCCTCCCATGCTCCCACTTCAGAACCCACCATTTCTTCCATTACAAGATCCAGTGGTAGACGTGTATGTGGATGACACGAGTGTCTTCAGTAAGAATTCACAAAAAACCAGGACAGAAAAAGAAGTATGGTTTGGCCCAACTTACCCTTTAAACATTTCAAGACCAGTTCAAGGTCGCCAAACCAATAAAAAAATGGGAGGAAAATGGCTGGAAAACCTAATAAAATAAGATATTTGTAAGTAGAGCTGAGCTTGAGGAAACGAAAGCTACTCTTAACCCTCTAGAAGTGACCTGGAAGCACGTCTTAGGTCATCAGGGAATTTATGGAAATGAAATAGCTGATAGATTGGCTCGTGAAGGGATTGGAGAAATATCTCCCGTCAGGACATATGATGCCAAAAATAATGAGGTAACCCCTGCCCCCAACCTACCAATAGTCGACGTCTCCCCACAGGTAGTAGATAGCGAGGAAACTGACTCCGACATAGACGAAGGTGATTCGGAGAATTTAAGGGATTCCTTACGAAAATCCTTTTTAAAAATCGATAAATCTATCACAGAAAGAGAAACAGGGGAGAAGCAAGAAAAGGTAGTCAAAGATAATCTTGTAAGATGTACATCCGTCTCAGATGGCGAAAAAGATGAACTACTAGAACAGTTAGAAGCCCTCGATCCATGCACAGGACTAGATGATGATACATTCGCTACCCGTGTAACGAATTTCCTACAGGCCTACGAGAAAGACTTGGAACAACAGGCTCAGGACACCGATGAGGAAGTCGATATGGATCCCCTGGCACACGCTTAACTACAGCCTCTAAATTCAAAGAAGTCATTCAAGAAGGTCCCTGTTTAACTATGCAGGCGAAATCTACTACCAGATATAAAGCCGAGAAGATTACAAGGAGCAATACCCAGCTTTATTTAAAAATTTCCTCCTTTCTTCTCCACTTCAATGGTCGAAGGCATTGTCCCCTATATCGACTCCCCGTCACCTCCGCCAACGAATAATATGGACGCAAGAACAATTACAATTTTTACCGATGAACCCAACATCCTCCATGAATGGAAACAACCATTATTGTACAAATGTGATAATTACGCCCATTTTATCGCGGCAAATTGCGAACCCACAAGATCTACCGATAAACTCCTGATAGCTACCAATCGTCTTGATCTTTAAGACCTTTGGAAACGCCGTCCTAGAAAGGGTCAGATCCTGGTAACTCCTTCCGGTCAACAGAAAACATACTCAATAGTCTTGAAATACCGACACGAGGACGATATGGACTGGAACGACGTAAGTCAGGGATTAAAAAACCTTCAAATTCTCCTAAAACGTGATGGAAAAGTAAATTGCCGCATGGCCAACCCTGAAGACCCCTTAAAAACACTGCCACAAAAACAAAATAAGAAAATACTGTCTGATATTTTTCGGGGTGGCCACGGAAAAATTGAAGCCCCTCCTCCGGAAGCAAGATTCGAGATTATCGCTGAATATCGTTGCAGTCTTGTAGGTGGGCAAAAGGGAGTAACAAAGACATACCAACGTATTCGAGAGCACTATTATTGGCCGGGTACACGGGAACAAGTTAGTGAATATATTTGAGGTTGCCGCAGCTTCCTCAAGCAGAAATTGGTTCCAGCAAGAACGAGGGAGCCGATGTTGATAACTGATACACCTTTTAGAGTATTCGAAAAATGGTCTCTTGATACAGTTGGAAAATTACCAACGATGCCTAGTGGAAATAGGCATGTCACCTTCATTTTTACCTGGATATCCTTGACTCTTTGCACAGCAACGACATGTCAGGAGGCCCAGGAAACCTACCGGATACTAACATTCAACAGTGTCACTGAGATCTACTTCGAGAATCTAGGACCAATAAGGCAAACTAGTAGTACATGGAGAATTACCATTTTCCTCCATATCAACGAGACTCACCAGTTATTAGAGGAACAAAAGCTTGGGTTAAAAGCTCTTCCTAGAAACTGCCTTTCAAAGCTCGAGGAGGAATGCAGACAGATATTCGAAAACTAAAACCTCGATTCGAAGTTGCACATAGTAAAAGACCTTCAACGAGAATTAGTCCGGGAAATCGAACTTAAAATGCTGACTCCAAGGATGAATGAAGCAAGCCTTGCTTTAATGCAGCTAGACTACACTGCAGCGTTAAATAAGGTTCTGAGGGTTACCAACAGTAGCTTGGACCATTACATAAGATCCGCTTATCGAATACTCGATGTAATACATGCAGCACCACGAAAAAAACTGCATCGAATGATAAAAAAGTTTATAAATCTTGGTCAAAAGGAGTTAGGCTTATGAAAGTTTGTATACGGAGAATTAGAGGGTGGCTGAATATGAATCTTAAGACATATTTTCAAAATTCAAAATGGCCGATCTAATACAGAGGACAAAAGGACATCAAAAATGTATTCATGTGTTCTGAAAATCAGTGACCAGGGTTTTTTGAGTCGCTGAATATAAATCTTGAGTCAGATTTGAAAAATTAAAAACGGCAGATCCAATATGGTGAACAAAAAACTTGTAAAATTGACACATAATTGTGAAAATCAGTACCTCGGGATAATTTGGGACTCTGATTCCGAATCTTAGGTTAAATTTTGAAAATTTAAAATGGCCGCTCCAATACGGCTCATAAAAAAATGAAAGAATTTACAAGAGTTTGTACAAATCTGTACCTCGGGATTGATTAAGGCTCTAATTCCGAATTTTATAGTACGAATTTTATGTCGCATTTTTTAAATTTTTAAACCAGGAAGGACATTTGTAATTAATTATAAAACTTTAAAGTGAAAAAGAATTAGCTTCCATGAAATTGCGTACGTGCATCACACGCTATTTTTTGCAACGCCCATCCGAAAAAGTTGTGTTAGGATGAGTTAACGAAAAATACTAATCTTAAAAGAAAAGATTTTTAAATTTTGTAAACAACTTTTTTTTTAAATGTTTGAAAAAAAAAATTAGTTGAAAAAAAAATTTTGTAATAAAAATGTTTTAAAACAAAAACTTAATTGAAAAAAAGGTTTGAAAAAAATTGGTTGAAAAAAAATTATGTAAATTTGTTCAAGTTGAATCTAAATTTATTTCAAGAAGATACCAACACCTGTGTTTAAAGTTACCTATGCCAGTGTCTAAAGTACCCCACCTCGAAAGTGCGCATGCGCAGCTTTTTCAACAGTGTTTAAAGTTAACATCTTCAAACTCCAAATGGTGCCTTTAGGCACCATTTAGAAGCATGAAAACGTCAACTTTTGAGGTGTGTGTTGCAAAAATTAATCTAAAGTTAAAATTTGATTATCGAGGCTATTGCATCTTATTTCGGAGGGATTAGACTAACTTCTGATGCGCTGCGGAGTCAAAAATTTGAGTGGGGGCTTCAGAATCCACCAGTTTTTGATGTGGGGTCCGATGCACCCCCTGTACTCCGAGTATTATGGGGCCGAGGTGTACTCTCTGAATTAATAAAAATGAGTTTACTCGGTTCAGAAATTTTACACTAACAATTTCAGTCGCACGAAAACGCGATTTGAAAACTTCTAACTGATGACAACAGCACAAGATTGCGTTCTATTACTTTCGGCGTACATCTTCAGCGAATTCTGGTCAGCGAATTTCATCTTTCCCGAGCAACATATAATGCTGCTCATCAAAAATTCCCACCGAATTATTGTTACCACGAGCCAATGAGCAAATATTTTGCAGTCCGAGGAAGAACGCACCAGCGAGTGGTTCTTCTCCGGTAACTTTTTCAAATTCCGGAAGATAAAATTTATAATCGCCCGTCTGTAATTCGGGATCAGCATTTATTAATTTCGTTATAAAGGTTAGTAAAAATAACGCCGTGCGAACTTCAAACCCTTCTTTTGAGAAAAGACTCGCCTGAAGAGTCATTTTAATTTTTTTACAAGTTTAATCGAAGCTTAGTGCAAAAACGAGAGGTAAATTTTCTAAAAAAATTGTAGTTTAAGATTAACTAGGAAAAGAATATAGAAAATGAGAGTGTTTAAAAGTACTGTCCCTTTTCCTGCTATAGAGGAAAGAAGACTTTTTAAAAGTACTGTCCCTTCACCAGCTCAAAGCAATCTATCTCTTTTTCAAGTTAATTTTAAATGAAATTAAGAGACTAGAAGATGTGTGTGTGTGTGTGGAACGCGAAGGTTCTAAATAAAAATTCAACTCGCCCATCCCCATAAGGTTGGCAATGTACAACTGTATCGTTTTAATAAAATTCTTTATAATTTTTGGGAAACTTTTAAATATTGCGTCTCATTTTAACCCTGGTCCCCTACCCTTCAACTTTATGACACATCCACTACCCTTGGGTTGTGTACAACCCAGTGTCCTCAAAATGGCGTTGCCGTGCAAGAAACCTCCATTTTTGGTTAGAGAATAATGCTGAATTTTTCAAGTATAAAAACATGCATTTTAATTTTGGAAATGGTTACAAAAGAAATCTGTAGGTAGGAGCATCAAATAAAAGAAAAAAATGCATGAATCATTGTCACCTAATGCAGACTTAGTTACATATAAAGTGATGCCTCTTTTCTCATCATTTGGTAATTGAAAGTTTTTCACCAGCCCTACCAGTCAGTCCAGTCTCGCCTTTTAAAAGAACTTATTTCCTCGGCGTTTTAGGTGAAAGTTGCCAGTAAGTTATTTGAAAGACTTAATTCAGGAGCTTAATTTCAAAAGGGTACATATCCTTTTTAGAAAATTTTTCAGGAGCCAAAAAAAACAAATGACAGTACAAGCAAATTTTTTTTCTTGATTTTTCGTTATAATATTGAGTAGGTAGGCACTGAAAATGATGCCCCAAATATGAATTGTTCAGGTCAAAACCTTCAGGAGATACCGCCCTTGTTATTTTGGATATGTGCCGTTTTGGTGCAAACTCGTGGATTTGTGCTACTTTGTTAAAAACATCAAATTTGATTTCAACGATTTTTAAACAAAACTCATATTTCGTTTCGTAAAATGGTTTAAGGCATTCAAGAAAGATTATACCCAATATTAAAAATGTCGAATAAAACTATTTTATTTAAGGAACATAAGAAACGAAAATAGTTGAAATTCTCAAGATAACACCCATTTAAAAAAAATTAAAAAGCGTTTAACTTAATGTCTCAGAATAGGTTTATCTTCATGGAAGTCACACGTGGAAGGCAGCATCTTCCTCATCTAAGCACATACATTCGCCATCATCGTGTTCATGGTCCTCGTCGTGAATATGCCTTTCTTGGTACTCACGATCTTCTCCAAACAACAGAACAACCGTCGCAAAACAAACAGAGCTTCTGAACCCCACTAAAATCTTGGTTACGCAAATGGTGAAATAAGTCTGAGCCTATCTCTATTGCCCCTCTCCCACTCTGAGCTTCGGTCCAGGTGTAAAACGTCGGGTTCCTCGAATCAGGTGGGACACAGCAGAACGTATAGAATGCAATTTGCCTTCTGTAGAACGCATCTCCTATGGGAGTCTTCGGCAGTGGATGGACCTGTTGAAGATCAAAAACAATTACTTCGGCAGTGTCCAAATTTTTAGCCTCCTTCATGATTTCGTAGAAAGCGTTGGCTCTCAATTGATGAAGTCTACTCTGAGTAATTAGTGCATTGCATTTAACAGCCTGCTTTAGCTCCTTGGCACGCTTCAACTCCGCTTTCAACCGGGAGCATGTTGCACATGCATCTGTTGCAGGCGATGAAAAACCAATGTTAAAGTCATTGACAAAGATTTTGTAAAAAAATGAAAATTTAACCTCAAGACCGGGAGCCGCTGAACCATTATAGAATCTGAATAGCTTTCTAATAAAAAGTTCAGCAGACAGATACACGCGACTTTTCCCCCTGCCATAATGTGATTCCTGACACGGAAGTTTTGAAATGAAATCCTTCACTGCCTTCTTTTTTTGTTCGCTTAATTTGGATTTTCTATCCCCACCACGATTTTCTTTGGGTAACACCCCACGTTGGATAGATTTTCCAATCGTCAGTACTCGTTTGCTGGAAACTGAGAGAGCGAAACAAAAAAATTTTTTGCAAACAGGAACCATTTCCATCTTGGGATTGGTCATCATTAAGTATTTCACAGATAAATCTTTTCGTTTAGACAACAGGTTAACTTTACCTGACGGAGTTTTGGATTGACCTGGTCGCCTCCGTTGGGGTTCAAACGCTGAGATATGTGCCATGAGAGCAGTATCCTGTTTCAACTTCTGTGAGTTTTTGTAAACCTTGAAACGATTCTCAGCAATATCCTTCCAAGTTACCAAACTGCACTTTAAATTCTTAGAATCGTGGGTACCAGTTCTTTTTAGGTTCTTGAGATACGGGTCAGGATCATTGTACTTTTCATCACGACGCGACTAAAGAACCGTCTCGAAAACGCATTTTCTTTTTCGTGAGCCACTGTTTAGGTCGCCGACGGCACCCTCCATTTCTACAGCAAATTGTCGGAAGCTCAAAAACACGAAACAGCGACGAAAAAACTTGAAGATCGCTAACCTAACTTATTCTATCAACATTATAGAACATGGATTGCTAACACAATGAAGGAAACACAAAACACGGTGCAAGAGAGAAAAGAAAGAGTGGAGGGATCCCTATCTCTTTCTGCTTGAAAGTGATTAGTGGAGAACGGATTGACGTGACGGAGCTCAGGGTTGTAGTTTTCTATTATCATTCCAGTCCATATCAGTTATATTGATGGGTTCTGTGATAAATGTTTCAATTTAAAATAAAATAATTAAAATTGACACTAATTACGTGCATTTTTTGCCGACGCTTACAAAATTTAAATAGAAATTTAATTTTTTATAGTTAAGTAGTGTTACATCTGTCAAAAAATAATAAAGAACTTAACCTTAAATTACGATAAATGTTTCTTATGTATTATGTGTCCATAAATAAATGGTCAAAGTGTGTTTTAAAAACGATCTATTTAGTTTTATGAAAAAAATTAAATCAAATAAATGCAACTTCTTTCTTATTCAGTCCATTTCAACATGCCGATGGCTTATTCTAAAACCCATGAGCCGAAGAGGGTCGCGCGCGCGCTCTTTTTGTTCTTCAATAAACTCAATCAAATATGGTAATCGGAAACGGAACACATTTTAGCAGCCTTCATGAAAACTATTAAGCTGAAAAATTATCCGTTGGTTTGAATTTTGGAGATGTTCCCTTCTGAGAAAATACCATCATTCGACCTACCAAAATAATTAGATTTGTTCCACTTTGATCGAAATTGTTTTCAAAAAAATGTAGGGAAACGGATTTGTTACCTTCTGATAGAAATACTAGCTTACAGCCTTAAAATAGTGTGGAAAACGTTATATTTTTACTAGAAAGGAATGGATGGTTCGATGCAGTTCATCTAAGAGATGTAGAAAATGCAAAAAAAAACCCATTTAAAAAAAAAAATGAATTTGTTCCCTTTTGAAATTAAGCTCCTCAATTTTGAGTAGATATAAAAAAAAAATGCTCCAGCTGTAACAGAATCAAAATTATGGCCATCTGAATATGGCCCTTTTTTATGAAATTTTGTTCAACATCAATTTTTTAAATAAAATGTATCGTTTTCCAGCAGTTCAGGAGAAAGTTGCCAACAGATAAGTTAAGGAGGACCTAATTTTTAGCAAATCTAAAAAAAAATGCTCTAGCTCTAATCGCATCGAAATGATGGCCTTCTGAATATGACCCTTCTGTAATAAAATTATGATAATCATAATTTTTTAAACAAATTAAATAAAAAATAAAATTTTTATCAATTATAAAATAAAAGATCTCGCTTTTAAAAATAAATAAGTTCCTGAGCAGGCAGTAGATATCATTTTTTCCAGAATCCATAAACAAATTTGTAACCAGCACGGACCGCCTGCCCAGCCCTCGCGTCCGGATGGCAGCAGCGGTTTCCCAAAGCGCATCCACACACTATGTCAATCCTTCTCCCATAATCAGTCACGATGATCAAAAACAAAATGAGAATGCATTGTCTTATAAATTTCATAACAGATAGCAGCATTTATTGTGTGAAAAAAATAATTATCCCCCTCCCTCCTTCAAGTACAAACCTTCTTTGAACTTGTAGAAAAATAGCACCTATAGAATTGGCTTTTATCTAGATTCCAAAAAGTAAAAATTAACGGAGTTCTTTCATTGGCCCTAAGTGTACCTGTTTTTCCTAACTTCAATTACTGTTTACACGCACGGTCTACAAAAAGTGTCAATGAACCAAATTATCCCTTTTCCGAGGGCGCCTAGACTACGTAGCCCTAATAGCACGGAACGTTCCTGCAACATCCCTGGAGCCATCTGGAACGTTCCGCGGACATCTTCAGAACGTTTCATGGACGTGTGAATGTCCGCCCTTGGGAATGTTGGACTGGAAACTTCCACTGGCACCTGAAGGGAACATACCGTTGTTATGTTCAACAACAAATATCTCGTAAACAGTAAGGGAGAGGTATCTCTTACGGTTTACGCGATATTTACTGATAATAATAACAATAATGGTAAGTCCTCTTTGGAAACTTCCTGGAACGTTCCGAAGGGCGGACCTTTTACACGTCATGGGAACGCTCCGTGCTATTATAGGGAGGTTTAGACTCGACCGTGATATAAACCTACATGAACGTACAGATTGTCCAGACGTTTGGACTCTGAAAGTTAAAAAAAAAAGTAATCGAAAAATAAAATTGAAAAAACTAACACAGAACAAGTAGGTTAGAATATCTTTTTAAATTTTTCAAAATACTTTTTTCTAGGATTTTTTTTCAGAAAAAAGTTTTGAACAAATGGTTCCACCGAGTGAAGAACCGCAGTGTAAACAGTGGAATACGCTCAAACATTAGATGCATTTATTTTATAAATCTTTTTTTTTCATAAATTCTTCCTAAAGTATTTTTAAAATCACATTTATTAACATTTATAATGGCATTCTGACGTGACTATTTCCTTCTTCTAATAACCACGCGGAAATACACGCGAATATTTTCAATAGGGTAATCTAATTTTTGCCACATACCATAGTTTCAAATCACACTGGAAACTTCAATAGTATTCACTTGACATTTTTCTAATCATTTTTTATTCGTAAAACAGCACTTCCTTATTTCAGATTTGCTACTTTTCGAAGTTCTACAATGTACACAACCTCTACCATAAAGTTCTTCGGTCGATATTGGAATATAATTTATTTCCTTAATACTTCAGAATAGCACGTAACTAAAGAAATGATCTTTTTTCGTTCCGAAAAGAAATCCAACAACCTATATTCAGTCACGGTTTTTAAAATTGATTAGTGATGATATTCGTAATCGAAGCCATGAACCACAATGAACCCAAATGAACCACTGCTCCCAAAACGGGCACCTTGGGCTACTGCGCATGCGATGCATAAAGCGCTTTATTAGCTGCCGTTCGCGCGCTTATTTGAAATGTTAAAAAATACATTTTTTAAATTGATTATAAATAAAATTAATAATAAGATTTGCATATCCATTTTAATTAATGTACATAATTTCAAAGGCATGAATTAGTGAAAATAATTTGTAAAATAAAAAAAGATTACATTACATAACATGATATTTTCTATTTGCTAAATACTCGTTTTATTTGTTAACCTAATTCTCAGAATATATTCAAAATCATCCACGCACCACTTGAACATGTT
>CAKNWT010242965.1:0-12290 GCA_932066315.1 Andricus coriarius
ATTTGTATTATACTTGTTTGACGACGATACCGAAAATGTTGTTTGTTTTTACGTATATTTTTAACGGCTCAGAAGATTTTTATAGAAAATCACAATTTTAATTTTTTCTGAGATAATTTTTCAGTTATACTCGTTCAGACCCACAGATTCTGATTTTTTTAATTAAAAATAGCTAATTTCATCATTTAAAATTTTTCATTCATTAATTTTAATCCTTCGCATCTGTTAACAGTCTTATTTCTGAGTCCAAAAAGGTCCGTCTTGAGACAAGTTTACGCCGACTTGAAATCACCATGCTAAGACCATAAAAGTAAGACATAATGTTATGTCTCGTATCAGTTTTGAGACGCAGCCAGACATCGATGTCTTGGAGACGAACTCAAGACATCGCCAAGGCGAACTCAAGTCGAAGCATTTTTATTCGGGGCTTCATTGACTGTGTTTGATGCAATCATGTGCTTTTTCAAGCATAAGTTGTAAAATTTTCTGATCACGATAATTTTAAATTTGCAAATACTTTTAGACCCATCCTAAAGTCACAGACTCGGTCTAGGAAAATTCCAGCACTTTTTTTCCGTGTAGGTCAAGGCATTTTATAATATTTCTATATGATTTGAAATTGTTCATATATTGCATGAATCGATTAAAATCGTTCATTTTCAATTTGACAGGGACTCATTAACCTCGAACTCAATGGAAGATAACTACGCGCATAAAAATTTATAAGGCACAAATACATAAAGAATCAAAGTATCGGCCGACAGATCGATGGCTTGGTACTAAAACGTGTTTTCATGTTTTCTATTCACTGATAGAGAAAATATCTCGTATTCGGCGCATACAGATCTCTGAAGGTGTCGAAAAAAATAATTTGCATAAGCAGAACATTTATTATGCATTAAAACTGTTCATTCAGATTATTTTCCCTGATAATAAATTATAGAAAAGTGCAATAGAGATTCAAAGTATTTCTTCTTATGTCTTATGATTTCTTAATACAAGATATATCTTATGGAATTGGAACTTAATATTTCTGTAAAGTTTAGAGAGATGTTTTCGTATAATGACAGGTAACTACTAAATACCTGATATTATCTGTTATCCATGTATTACATAGAGAAAATAAACCTATACGATTCCGTAAAAGGCAAACGCTCGGTTCAATGTGAATTTATAAATAGCATTTTGTTTTCTTAAATGTATTCTGATGAATATTTATTTCGATATTAAATCACGCTTTTTATTATTTGCTTATTCCTTGCAAGAAGATTGTCTTGTTTTTAGCGTAAACAATTTTTATTACACAGGGAGTTTAAAATGATCTATTATAGAGCAACTCGTTGGGGGGAAAAAGAGAAGGTTTATCAAAATTATAGAATTGAAATGGTATTTATTGTTAGTTATATTTGTATTTTTAGGTAATAGTATTGATTGTTTAGGGTCCCAAAATTAGGGTCAAGTTCTTTAACCAGGTTAACTCAACCACAATTAAATAATGTAGAGAATTCTTGAAGTTTAAAACGATTTTTTTTAAGAGTATCATAAATTTTTGTCAAAGCTTCTGTAGATGGGTAAGACTTTCAAACGATCTCAATGAGGTCTTTATTCAAAGAAAATTAAATATATGATTTTTAAATTTTTCAAATTTTCATAAAGTAGAAAAATCTATTTGTGGTCGTCTGTAGGAAAACGCCCCTTTAAAGCCTAAAGGGGTCTTCAGCTTCAAAGGCCGGAAATTTATTTTGCTATATTACATTTTTCATTTACTACCGAAAACCAGTTTTTTAATACATTCAGAAATTCAGTTACGGCCAACATAGTACTAACCTGGCCCGTAATGACTGATGTTCTTACATATTCATTGCAATAGTTTATATTCATGTGAACATTTATTAAAATAAAATAGACTTCTCTCTCCTGCTTTCTATATTAGTTATATTATACGAATATTCGATATGGAAATTCCGCATAGAAATTCCATACGAAAATGCACTATGTTTGGAATCTACTACCGCCTGCGCTCTCCGGACGGTACTTTGACTTGCAGATGGTAAATAAAAAATATTTTTCTCCTGGAAGTTGCATTTTAGAAGAGCTTTTCGACCTAATCGTCTAGTATCTTGTAAGTCCCTGAATTAAAATTTGTATTCGGAGTACAAACAACATCTTCTTTGCGGAAAGAATACTCCCAACGTAGAATTATTGCACCAGGAGTTCTTTAAGGAAACGAAATCCAATTGATACACCAGGTATAATGGAAACGTCTGAGTCTGTGATGCGAGTAGGCTGCATTTCAGGGTTAATGCTTACTCTTTCTTTCTCTAGTTAAACTCACGCAGCAACTAAGTTGCTTCTGTTTGTTTTTCCATAAACACCGACTAGTAGTTAGCCATGTCTTCCAATTAAGGAACTTCCGTGTCTTGCCGGTTATTTTGCTCATCACTCAATTCACGACGAAAGGTTCGATTTTACTGTCTTTTTGCACTACTCTTATTATACCAACGTAGTCTAGCGGTAGGAACAACAAGTTTCTGCCATTGGAAGTCTATAATCTCATCCAATATTGCTGATTCTAATGCTTTGATGTTCCGAGGGTGGATGATTTTAATGACCTCGTGTGTCAGCTTCCTGGTTATATTTATAAAGTTCTAACACCTAATACAGCTGCACAGTATATAAGAGTTTGTATCTGCAACGCAGTTAGTTCGACGTTTAAATGTATAAGCAAATCCTTGTTGTTATGGTAGCCTAGTAGTGCCTGCAGATCCCACGTGATGTACTTCTTTGGCAGACAATGCCTTTGTGTAGGTTAATACATCTCTGAACTTTACTAAAGGCACGACCTAAATTCCTTTCAAGGTGTTGCAATTTTTCAGTGATTTCGCTGTTTATGTCGACGGGAGCGGTTAATATCCATTTGTTGTTCTAGTGAATTTGGTACTTGATCTTCATTATCCGTAGCACGTATGCCTTCAGCTTCAATCAGCTCTTTGTTATCCACGCCTTCTGGAGGGATTTGATCAATAGGAGGCTGTTGTTCTACTTCCATTTTAGGAGGAGCTATTTTAACAGCCGAAAGCAATTTATTGACATATATTGAGGATTTTTGGTCTACTAGATTCTGTTCGTTCATACTTATCATTAGGTGCGGGTATTTAAGTAAGAAGAGTCAATGATGTTCTCCCCTCACATTTTGCCTACTTTCCTTTGCAAAAAATACAGGCGCATTACATCTCTGTTCATATACTATGTTCATTTTAATCACCTTCTTGGTTGCTGAATCTACCTTGTGGAAACATTTCATCTGATCTGGCCTAGGTCTGACTTTATATAGACCATCTAGTCTGAAAGGTCGGGTCTGGCCCAGGACTGGCGCTGATTGGCTACATAATAAGGAGAATCCAGCAACCAGCGGCTAACTGGCCTCCAAATAGTGCCCAATCAACCATTAACTAGTGACTGACCAGCCAATAACTAGCAGCTGACCATGCGGTCTGGTAAAAAAAAACGTCACACTTTTGGCCAGACCATCAGGCTAGCTTCAAGACTGGAAATCAGGGGGTCTGCTCTGGGCCGCGCCAATTGCTTCTAGATCTTGTTGAGCACAGGGCTACAACAGGTCAGACAATGTCAGGGAAAATCTGAAACAATCAGAGAATTTTTCTGTAAACGCTCCTGCCCCTTTCCCAGATATTCATATGACTCACTCCCAGTCATTGTCTTGATATGATCTTCATTTTTTCCCGATTCTGCTGTCCCTAATTCTCCTCTGATTAAATGCACTGTTCTGCATTTCTCTAGTCTGAACTTGATGTGGATGCCATCAGAAAACTGATTTGTGACACAGGTAACTTGTTGCAGTTTCTGGCTTGAACTAGCGTATAGCTTTAGATTATCCATGTACAAAAAATGGGACAGTTGGGAACCATCCTCGAACGCATAGCACATGTTATTTAGTGTTTTTCTCCATGGATTCAATGCTAAACAGAACCATAATGCATGAGAGGAGTCTTCTTGAAAAATTCTTATAGTAATGTGGATTAATCTAGTTATCCAAAGCATCATAGCATGACCTGAGAACTGATTGATACGTGGGCAGATCTTGTAAGCTGTTAGAACTTCAAGCAAATAGTCATATGGTACCGAAGGGACGCTTGTTTGTAGTCCATGCATACTACGGGCAAGTTTCTCTGATTTGTTTGACATGACCTATTGTTCTACAAAAAACCAGTGTGACAGTGAAACTCATATTTACCAGTAGACGAAAAGATTTTTGATAAGAGAAAACACATATTTTTGCAAATTTGGCACATTCTGCTTTATTTTATTTCTTTCCCTTATACCTACTTTCGGTTACCTTATTTAGATTCGGCGCCCCTGATTGTATGGATTCTATGTATTCATTTGATTCTGTAAATATGGTTCAATGCGTTACATGATCCACGCATAGTATGCGTTACCATTGACGCGTATAAAAATATTCGGAAGATGATGACTTAAAACGCTTTCACGAGAACACAAAATAGTGTATCACCCACAAACAAGGCAGAACTGCCATCCTTACAGGTAAAGCGATTGTGTCCAGGTAATTGAATTGTGTAGGTATTTTCTGGTGTAATAAAATGTCAGCACATGTCAGCTGGTTGACTATCGGTACTTGCGTAATTGGTATGTGTGTATCTATATGTGCCAGTAGAGGTCATTCAGAGAGTGGTATTCGTCGAATCAGTGATGGACTTGCGAAACTGATCAGTGGTTGAATCACAAGCAAGGAAAGATGTCCTTGGTACAGTATGTTAGATACACGGTGAGTTTTAATAGGACTTATGAACGGTGCACCGGATTAAACTGTGCACCTGGCTGACGATTCAAAAGCACATTTTCTAGGAGATAAGATATGTGTTTAGGCGAAACTATATTACCTGTAAAAATTGTTGAGTTATTTTGTCGTACTTTCACAATGTAGATAACATCTGTAATCATCCATTCTCTGTGTCTTAAGAAGGTTTGACCAGTCAAACGTTTCTTGCGAAAGTAAAGATTTGATGAGTTCTCTGCAAGTATGATAACTGAAGCATTCAGTAGTGTTTTTGGAATATGTCTTACTATAGATTTATTCAGTTTTGCAACCCGACCCGAAAAAACACCGAAAATCCAACTCGTCTCGGTTAAAAAAATTCAGCAATCAGAAATGTTTTCCACAATATGTAGTTAACATTTCTATGATGCTTGTGCCTGCACAGTAGACTTCTGAGGCATTTAGGATGGAGCAGTATAATTCAAAGCGCCTAGAACAGCTTAATATAGTTTCAAATTGCATAGGGCTGCGCAGAACTGTTATGTACTACTTAAAACTGCGAAGTGCATTTCTATGATACTTAGAGGTTTGCAACAGTTTTCTGCCATAAATGAGTCTATTGCATCATAAAATGTACAAAGAGGTTTAAAAATATTTTGCGGAACTTGTAAAGTTAGGATTTATAAAGTTACTGAATATTTTTTGTGTATACTATTATTAATATTGACTCTGAAAGTTCCATAAAATATTTGTATATAGAGGAAACGGCTCGAATACCATCTCCTTTTTGCGATGGATTGCCGGGACTCTATCAACCAAACTTTAATGGAGCGGAATAGGACATTGTTTTTGTTAACTCTCGACGCTCTTTCCATTTCTCCCCCTTTTCTTTAGCATATATTATCTCTAATGAGCCGGAAATATTGATGTTTGGAAGCATATTTTTCTCTGATTCTTTATTTTATGTAATTTATTACATAAGAAGGTTTAGTTAAAAATTGTGTTTCTTATCATCTTCAAAAACAATGATAGGTCAATTCTCTTACCTGAATAATAATTGCTACCTATTTTACTCATTACTAGGCTACTTTTACTTCCTCCCTGAAATTCCGTTCCCGTATGCTATTTTTGAGTCGAATAATATTTATACATCATTTTTCGAGAAAAAGTTTTAAAAGTTCACAAGAGATCAATGTATCAGTCTCCTGAGGGTTAAAGTCTACATTAAAATTATTATTTTTTCTTCTCGATATTATATTAAAATCAGATGTTGGAATAGAGTTTAACATCTTTTATCACTATATACGTCAATTATTAAAATCGCATTTTTTTTAATTTGCTCAGAAGTGATATATAAAAAAAATGGTGGCACTTTTCATATTCTTCTCCAGATGTTCCGTTTTTCTTAATCATTTATTTCATTATGAATTTCGTCACTTTAGCATTTTCAATGATTCTTAAGTACTCTATTGAGAAATCCAAAAACTAACAATTTTAATGAATAAGGGGAGATACAAGATATTAAGCAATTTCAACGCAATGTTAAGATCGCTTTAGTCTTCATCAATCTACAAATGCAACGTTTCCGCACTATTACAATTTTGTAATACCAAATTACTTTTCTTCGCTCCACCCTAATATTTATCAAGAATGCTAATTTACTTACTATAAATATAAACATTAGATACTTCAGATGATGAAATTCTACTTTTTCCAACTGTTGACTGACGGTGAGAGTAATTTGAAGACTATGAATAGCGTTAGTCTTTTATATCCAATTTTATTTGCAGTGCAAAATGATTCTTATTACCCTGAAGTGTTCGTCAATAAATGGTTATGGAAGACGATCTTAAAACTCATAGAAGAGTTTCGTTCATATTAATAATAAGAATTGAATAACTTTGTTTCTTTAATTCCAAACAAAATATCTATGACTTACATTAAGAATGTTTGAAAAGTTTTTCGTAAATTACATACGTAAAACAACTTATTTTCGAATTTAATGAATTTCCTGTTAGTCGCGGAGTCATTACGTTCTTAAAATGTCGGTTATTTAGAAATAACTTATATAGTTCCGATTTTAATCTAAATTAGTAAAATTGCACTAGTTACTAGTGAAATTCTACTAATATAATTAGAGAAAAATGAGCCCGCTAAACATTAGTAGAAAATTAATAATTCGACTAGTTGCAATATTTATTAATTTAATAGTGAAAAATTACTAATTCATTAATGAAAATATATTAATTTATTTAGGGCTGTATATATTAATTAAAAGAAGGTTACAACCATGGGAAACGTGTCAAATAGAAAAGTTTGATAAAAAAATGTGATTGTGTAATATTTTCAATTTTTTTGAAACAATAATAAGGCCATATTGCACAGAAAAAAACTGTAGTTCGGTAATGTTTCGGCTTCAGAAGAGTTGGCATCCTATGGAACTGAAGACTACAATAGAACACTTTTTAGGGTTCCTTTTAGTTCGTTGATATTGGATAGATGGCCGGTGACGGGTGCCTTCTTTTTTAACTCCGCATGTACCGAAAAGTGCAAACTTATTTGAAAACAATAAATATTATGAATAATCATACAGATGAATATTAACGAAAGGTTTTTAGTTTTTAAAAAACAGATTAAATTAAATGATCGAAATACCTAACATCTTAAAATTATTGAATATTAAAATAATATTACAAGTGTATATTATATAATTTTAAATAGGCCCGCGCTTTTTGGTACATGTATAGTGGAACACGTCCGATTTTCAACATAACCACTGTCACATCTTATGTGCACTATCTTCCTTTCAATAATGTCTTTTTCTATAATTTAAGTATAATTTAAATGAGTTCTGTACAAAAAGTCTCTATTAGAATTCATACTTTGGGTTTCTTTGGAACAATTTATCATTTCGGTAAAATCGGTAATATCGGTTCTGACAAAAACCCTAGTTTTGTCTGTGTTGTGAAACTGTTACGTAGGCTACGTCACCTCCACTGACATAGCGTATTTACAAAATTCCCCAGGTGAAAAAGTTACATATATAGTTTATGTATAGTGGACAAGACAATGATATTTTTCATTTGTTTTATACGTTTTTTTTTGTATAAAACAAGTGAAAAATGTCAGTGTTTTGTTTACTATACAGGGTGTAAAAATTTTAACTTGAGACAACGAAATATCTTAAAATCAGACGCATCCTATGAAAAAAATATCGGCAATGAAAACTTTTTAGTTTCGAGGGGGAAAAGCGACTTTGAACAAAATTTACCCAACCCCACCTCCCAGGAGACACGGGGAGTGGGTTGTTTTTTTTTCGCGGATCGAAAAAAATTTTTCGAATAAAACTGATGTATTTCATGAAGATGAAATTTTGTTATAGGAAACCCTTTATAAACTATCTAATATCTACTACAAATAATACTACTATAAATAAATGATCTAAACCCTAAATATTTTTTTGTTGGTCTTTAAAAATTTATTAGAGGTTATACGATAACGTCATTGCCAATTTTGATATTGGCCCCCGATTTTTCCGTGATATTTCGCTAAATTAACATTTATATTCCACGGAATTCATTTTGCGGTTCTTACCAAATAAATTTGCTATCCTCCATGCCACCAATAAATAAATATTTATTTCTTTTCGTGGCTTTGAAATTTTTTTTTAATGATTTCTGCTAATAGAAGAAAGGTTTATCAGCATCATGCGGGCTAAACCACTCTTGAGGCCGGGAGATTTTTTCCCCCGAAAAATGTAATTTTTTTATTTTTCTCGTGAACGATGAAAGATTTCGAAAAAGAACAATAGACATGTTTCATAGAACTTTTTTAGACGTGCAGACTCTTATCTTACATTTTTTTCGTATCTGTCATTGTTTCCAAGTATGTATATCATTAAGCTATTTTCCCTTTCGGCGAGCCTCTAGGGGTAAGCGTGACACTACCCGATTCGGGTAGTGTTTTTTTAGGTGGATTTGTAGTAAATGGGCTCACCACACCCACGACCGCCAACAGCAACGCAGTAGTATCAGACGGTCACCCATCCAAGTACTAACCGCGCCCAACACTGCTTAACTTCAGTGATCTAACGGGAACTGGTGCTTCCAGCGTGGTATGGCCGTTGGCCATAAGTAAAAGTGGAAAATTCGATTGCAAGAAAAAAAATTCTCCTGGCCACAAAAGTTATTTAAAAAGAATCATACTTACAAGATATCTTCCTTATCAAAGTACAAATTCAAAAAAAATTGGCAAAAAACTTAAGGGTGGGTTTTTTGAGAAAATCTAATTTTAGTTTGTTTTGAAGCATACAAATTAGTAGTTATTATAGCAGTTATTATAATTAATCAGTGCATATTGAATTTCTATCTCAGTATTAAATATTTGCTTCCAATACGCTTTGTTTAAAATCAATATGCAATTTTTTCTACACTCTAAAAACAGACTATTGACTGTCAAACGATTCCTTTCACTGTTAAAGGATTTTCCATTCAAAATTGGCATGAGAGTAAATCCTTTCACACTTAAAGGATTGTCCTTTCAAATGCTATCCTTTAACTGTGAATGGATTTCCTTTGATCTAGAAGTGAAATCTATTGTCGGACCAAAGAAAGAATAATTTGTACGTTAAAAGGTACACGTACCTTCCAAAGTTTTCGCGTCACAACCTCGGATTGCTAATTTTTTTAATAACTCCATTTTCTACATTATTTCGCATGTTTTTTTACTTAATTTATCAATTAATAAATAAATCGTGTGCTAAACGATATTCACTCATGCGCAGGCGCACTTTCTCCGCTATCCAAACAAATGAAATCCTTTGATAGTTAAAGGAATTCTTTACAAAGTAAAAAGAAATCGTTTTACAGTAAAACTACTTCCGTTTTGCATTTAACGGATAAGTCTTTGAACAGTGAAACGATTCTATTGATGGACAAAAGAAATCATCTTAATTTCAAAGGACGCATTATAAAAGGAACGTAATTTTACTGTCAATAGACTTTTTCTTAGAGTGTAACTAAATTTTTTCTAAGAAAACTGCGGGTAACCTTATGGGGTGCAGAACGAGTTGGAATATCAATATATCTGTAAATAGTAGAATTATGCCGAGAAACACGTAAGGCATATACTATCGGGCGCGAGGCCACTGCACTGGTACATTGTCATCTTCCCACACGTGACTGAGAGAAATTCAAGATATTCACGCGTTCCACATTACATATTATTGCCGATTCGGTCAACGTACCTTTATGACCGCCTTACTTAACTTTTCCTTGTTATGTGCCAGTTCTCGAAAGTTGATACAACATTTTTTTTCGTCCACTACGATCATTTTTTCGCTCATCTTTGTTTTGTTTATGGGAATGGCTTATTTTTGAGAAAGTCGAGAAATCAAGTTGAACTTTTTCAAACTCTTCAATTTTTACATTCTGGTTTAGCATGCTATAAAAATATTATTCTGATTTTCATATCATATATTTTTACTTTGATTTTTCTTCTCTTTTTTCCAATTCCCACTATTTTTTTGGAACGAAATATTAAAATACTCAAAATTTATCTAACTTTGAATGATTAGAATTGTAACCATTCAGATAGCATTTTATAAAAGTAGTTATTGGAATTCTAAAGAAAAGCAGTAGGTTATTTCACTATGTCTGACCAAAAACGACCTACTCTACTTGCATGGGAAATGGTAGGATCTTGCAATTCTATTTTTATTCTTCTAGCTATTTTCTTTATTTTTCAAATAGCAGACAAATAGATCTTATATTTATAACATATTTTCAAAAACATAATAATATGAAAAATAATGATATACCAAAAAAAGTGAGAGAAAGCAGTAAAACAATGTTAAGATTGACGATTATTTAAATTCTAAGAACTATCCAAGAAAGAATCAAAATTTATTAAATTAATAATTTTATTTTTAATTAAGAATAATAAATATTTTACCATATAAGGTATGATATACGTAATGAGCGTGTATTTCCAATATGTTGTAACATTAATATATGAGGAATGTTGATATTAAAATAATTTTTATTGACTTTAAATTACAAGAAAATATTTAAAAGTGATATATTGCTCTTTATTTGACAATAAAATTAATTTTGGGTACATATGTTATCAGAAAAAATAGTTAGAAGCAAGTAGATTTGTACCAACATAGCAGAAAATGATTCAAGTATTTTTTACCCTACCTAAGTAAAAGAAGAATGTATTTTCAATATGTTACACCAATAATATATGCAGAATGTCGATATTAAAATCATTTTTATTGATTTTTGGATTACAAGAAAATATCTAAAAGTGATATATTGCTCTTCATTTCACAACAAAATTAGTTTTCGGTGTCTAAATAAGGTAACAATGTTTTCGAGTGTACCTACTTTTGAACGCATTATTTTTTGCTATGTTGGTAGAAATCTACTTGCTTCGAACTATTTTTTCTGATAATATATGTACCCAAAATTAATTTTATTGTCAAATAAAGAGCAATATATCACTTTTAAATATATTCTTGTAATTTAAAGTCAATAAAAATTATTTTAATGTCAGCATTCCTTATATATTAATGTTACATCATATTGAAAATGCATGTTTATTGACGTATACCGCAAACTATATATGGTCAAATAGTCCAGAAATTTACCGTAACTCTAAGAAAATAGCGAAAATGTCTACATTTTTCGATTTTGTTTGAAACTTCAAAGTCAATTCGAAAGGGTAAAAAATATTTTAATGGAATTATTGCTATACAGGTACAAATCGACTTGCTTTGAACTATTTTTATTGATAATTTAAATCTCAAACAAAATTTTTTTGATATTCAAAGGACCCCGCACAAAATACATGGTAAAAAGGTCCCGGTGGAATTTTCTAAGTTTGTGATATTTTTTAGTTTATGCTTTCCTGATCAAAAAATCGTTATGGCAAAAACTCAAATTATGGACAGTTTTTGCGCTACGACGATTTAAATGTCAGATTTGGGTACATATTTTTACCTGTGGAGTGGAATATATCACAGACTTTTTTCCACCCTTTGCATTGCTCTCGTGTAAGTTTATGTAGAAAAAGAATTGTACGGACGAACAATGCGATGTAATCGCGTTGGAAGTCATAAGCGCTAAGCGTTCGGGCAACGCACAAACCGTTCATATAATTGAACCGCCGGCGATCAAAAGGGGATACGCCCGAAACGCCGTCGTTTTAGTTGGCCCCAGGGTCATATTCTTTTTCAGGTCAAATTTTAATTTTTTAATAACATATTCCAATAGTAAATTTTATTGCGCATATTTTTAGTCCTATAAATAAATGTGATAACTTTATTAGTTTTCGAAATAATCAAGAAAGTGTTACTTTTTTCTGCAATCGCAAAATACGATTTTTTTGTGTTCAACTCCCACAAATTCTAAAATAATAGGAATTTTGTAATAAAAATTTCAGAAAATATGCACCATCATATAACGAAACTAACGGTATTCATAGAATT
>CAKNWT010243022.1:0-10177 GCA_932066315.1 Andricus coriarius
TTTTTTTTTTTTTTTTTTCGATGATTATGAAAATAACAAAGCGTTAGGGAGTCACAAGGGGATTAAAAAATGAGGAGCAGGTTATGCAAGTGTGTTAATTTCACGACCGGAATTGCGATCTAAAGTGGAAAATCACTTTCTCTTCATGTTGTTCAACACTCGAGATCGTCAAAATTTTGAAAACAATATAGTATTTGCCAGACTTTTAGGATACAACCTGGGCCTTCATTCGATGCTAGGTTTTGCTGAAAGTTTCTGGTGAATTTTTTGTGTGTAAATTCTGCTTTATTCACCATGATAGTATCAATTCTTTTTTTGCAGAAAGTGTCTGTCATTTACTTTCCGTAATTTGGTGTTTGGACTACGTGTGGTTTGGTAGTACACGTGTACTAGCATTCCATCACTGTTTTTTGCCGTTTTCGAGCCGCTAATGTGGTTGTCATTCTTGTAGCCGATTCGAATGTTTTGATCTCCGGCCTTCTTCCTGTCGTTCAGAGTAGCTACTAACGTAGTCATTTCCTCCTTCTGCATTGATGTTCGGTTTGGAGCAAGTCTGATGTTGTAAAGACACTCCAGTTTCCGAAGATCCATCCACAGTTGTCAGAATGCGTTGAGCAATTTCATCGGTACATCAACGGTTGCGAAAATCAATTCTACAGGTCTCGGGGTCACTTTATTCTGCGACAATTTAAGAACCCGGTTTAATAAAACCGCCCGCCACGTTGATTTCATTATCAATTTTCAACCAGAGGCTCGTGATCAATTTGTACTCACTTTGCTCTGCCGAAGAAGAGGCTGCATTTTTGCCGTAGTTTCTATTATTTTAACTTCTAGATCAGATACTTTCAGATCTACTTTGCTAAAATAAGAGGTAACTGAGTCTACTTTTATTGTCAGTTCCACGATAGTGCCTTTTACCTGATTGAAATCTTCCTTCATAACGTGTCTATGTTGCTCAAGAATTTTTTTCGTAAATTCCATCAGCTCACCACTATTAGGCTCGGCGAACTGTTTTGTGATTATGACAACAGATTTTTTTCCATCCTTATTAGCTGGAGAACCAGACCTGGATTTGCAGCACCTGGCAATTCTGCTATGTGAAAGAATTTTCAATTTTGATACAAATTCGTCACGAAAGTATAATCCGCAACCTTTCCACTTTACCTCGTTGCTGTCAATAGTTGTTTTGGAGTGGCCCCTGCCACATATCCTTGGCAGATTTAAGAAGTTTGTTGTAAGGCTCTCCATTGTGGTCATGATAAACGAAATATACCCAGGGATATGAATACGATATCTGGGATTTCTATGGAACGTTTATGGGACATTCAAATATCCCAATTAGGATATATAAAAATTTTAATATCCTACTTGCGACAGTTTAATATCCCAGAAACGATCCATAGACATCCCTAGGACAACCTACGAGATTAAGGGGTATGTATGCCATTAGTCCAAAATCAAACCGGCCACCAAACACAACATTTTTATACACTTCTGCCTGCTCACTAAGTTTTTATAAGTCAAAATCACTGTAGCACTTGCGAAACGAGTCTTTAACTATTTTGTGGAATATTCATCTTTTTTTATGTAAAATGCAAATGTTTGGTTAAAAAGTAATCTGTTTTCGTAGAGGATTCATCTATTTTGTTCGATATTTGTCTTTCGTGGTAGAACTCAACTGTTTTTTATTAAAAATTTAACTCTTTTCTGTTTTGAATATCTACAACTAAGCATATACAAAGTTCCAACAAAATAGGTACATTTCCAACCAAAGAAATGAATTTTCAAACAAGAAAAATTATTTTCTACCAAAAGATTCTAACAAAAAAGATGAATTTTTAATCAAATACAACGTTTTTCAACCATATAGTTGTAAATTTCAAACTTGAAGTAATATCTTTAAGTAACGAAACTGCAACAAGTTAATTTTTTTGCTATGCAACGTATCTGTAACGAGCTATTTGAAAAAAAAGTAATTACTTGATTGACTAGAAGAAGGTTGGCTACTCTGGTGATTGGGCAATTTCTGGCGCGGAGAAACTCCAGGTGAATATTCGTCCTGCGAACTTAGTTCTGTAAGAACAAATAGAAATTAATGAATGTGGAATACTTACACTGAGAAAAGCATGCTAAAGAAGTTGCAGTTTCATTTATTCAAGGTTATGTATTGTTACGTTGCAGATTTTCGTTTCGATTTTTATTTTTATGGTATGCACCGCCTCCTCGGAATCAATATCATCGACATACAACGAGGGACATCACGGGTTGAAGAATTTTAGGAAATTCAACTCTGGCCACTCTTTCAAGATGAGCGGAGGCAGACGAGGGAGGTCGGATCGACTAGAGACATTGGAGTCCCACTGCTGTTGTCACGAATTGTGAATTTTATAATGTGGTCGCATCTTTACTCTCTTCTCGAGGAACTGCCACCGAGGCACCCTGATGATGATCAGGGTTCAATAAGATTCGTCGAGGCATTGTGCCTGAGCATAAGATCAAGGATGAAACATAATCTTTGTTTCTTTTATTTCATTTTTCATGATTCAGGAAAGGAATCAGAGTCAGCGGTACAGTGTGCCTATTCCAACCTGAAAAAACTTCCTCTCAATCGTACCAATGACACAATCTAGGTAATGAATCAGAGTCAGCTCTGAGAAGTAAACTTCCTATTTCATCCCAAGAATACTTCACCTGATTGTATACATGTCGATGATTTAGGAAATGAATCAGTCAGAGAGTGAGTGTGAATTTCCTATTCCAACTCAACCACACTTTCGCTGGCTCCACGATCGGGTCAGTACTATGCAAACAGTATATATATTTGAATAATGAAAGAAATACGTTTAAAAATATGGTTTATGTGCTCTAAAATGTCGAAAAACTATAAACACATCAGACCTTCGGTTTAACCTGAGTGTCCGGGTTTGCCGGCAAGAACAGTTTTGGCTAAGCCTGGGGGATCCAAACATCAACAGTCAGGGTCGGACCGTTTCCAACCGTCTCACGCCCTGCCCTCTGAGAAACTACGTGGGTCAGCAGTTCTAGGAATTGGTAAACCGAACATGCTTACGATCCCGGTTCTACTCTACTCGTTTGGGGTGGTTTAATGGACGAAGAACAAGCTTACGGTTCTTGATATCGCCACACGTAAGATCATGCATATACATAAAAGCTTGCATATCAATTTGTCCGTTCCGCGATGAGACATTTCACGCCGCCAAGGCGGACGCGGACTTCTGAATCTCCAATGTCTTCATAACTGAATTATTCTCAGTACAGCTTACATCGAGGCAAATTGCCGAGATCCTCTCCCGGAAATTCTTAGGAAACAGGAGATGATTCGCAAAGGAGCGCTCCTTTACAAAGCTGCGGAGTAGGTGGCTGAGACCCTTGGTCTGAATTTCAACATCAGAAGTGAGGAAAGTGCATTACTCCATCTAGAGGCTTCACTTCTAAAAGCCAAAGTAAAGGAAGCAGATGTTGAAAACTTTCACCAACAGCTATTTGACAAGAAAATGCATGGAAACTTTCAAAGAAATGTAGAAAAGCATTCCTTGTCGAAGGAGCAAACTTTTGCTTTCCGTAGATCATCAGGGCTTAACTAAGGTACAGAAGGTTTTTTTATTTTTGCATTCCAGGACGGTGTCATTTCCACCTTACTATACCGTGACCACAATTTTATATCAAGAGGTCATTACTGGATCTATAGACCTATCTATACAGACATAATGAGGTCCTAAGAGTACTTTAATACCATCTTTGTCGCGCTTACGATGTTGGCCACGACCCTGCCCTGCCGAACGCTCCGAGGGAGATAGAGTCAATTGTTCAAAACGGGAAGTGCCAAATTTTCTGGAACTACGATTTTCGGACAGCAGTCTCTGTTGCACACTCGAGGCCTGAAATCGTTCTTCAAGACCTAGAGAAATGAAATATATTCGATAACAAATTCTCGGCTCGGGCTGACGACAACATTTCTTTCAAGGAGAAGGAAAAAAGGGAGGGGTATCAAGACCTTATATTAGGATATATAAAAATTTTAATATCCTACTTGCGACAGTTTAATATCCCAGAAACGATCCATAGACATCCCTGGGACAACCTAGGAGATTAAGGGGATCAAATAAGATAGCTTGGTATATCCTATTGCTGTGACGGTATGAACTCAATTATAGAAAAAAAATCCAAACCAAGTGTGCCATTAGTCCAAAATCAAACCGGCCACCAAACACAACACTTTTATACACTTCTGCCCGTTTATTCAGTCTTTGTAAGTCAAAATCACTGTAGTACTTGCGAAACGAGTATTTAACTATTTTGTGGAAATTTTGTGGAACTACTGGAAAAACAAAATTTGCTCATGCAATTGTATCTCTTCTAAATGATACGAGTGATGATTTAGATGATGCTGTTGAAAATGCAGGTAATAAAGTACAGTGCTCCTCTCCAGTAGAAGCTTTAGCTTTAATGGAAGATGCCAAGTCATCCAAGTATCTATACAATGTCATTCAATTTCAGGCCAAAACTCGAAATGCAGATATCTATCCTTCGTATTATCAAGTTGCAGAAGCCAAAAAAGAATTTTATTCGTCGCAGGTCCATGTAACAGAAAAAGAAGCTCGCATCAACCTTCAGTCTCTAATCGGTCATTCAATAACACGACTTTTCAAAGATCCTAATTTAAAACTTCCTGCTATAGACAAAAGGGTGAAAACTTGTAATTTAGATTTACTTATAAAATATGGCTGCGATGGAGCTTCAGATCAGGGAACAAATGATCAGCTGTTTGCGGACGATGATTCGTCGGATGCGACTGTGTTTACAATATCAGTGGTACCATTATGTCTGAAAGTGAGTGAAAGTGCGACAGTTATTTGGAGCAATCCTCATCCTGGGACTGCCAGACGATTCATACCAATAGCAGTTATATTCGCCAAGGAAACAAAGGAAAGAACAAAAACAGAGATTTAAGAAATCAAACGGCAAGTCAAGTAATTGAAGCCAATGAAGATCACTACACGTAATGGCCTCTTCATAGTTAGAACTGACATGAAGTTGACTATGGTAGATGGGAATGTCGCTTTTGAGACAGCACAATTGTACGTTAGTCTTTACCCGTGTCATTTTATGCATCCAATAGTACACAAAATGTTGTAGCATGGAGCATCGGTTATGCAGCATTTTTTTCATTCAATCAAACAGTATTCAGAAGAAGCTGCAGAAGCCCGTAATAAGGATTTCAAGTGGTTCAGAGAATTCGACACACGAAAGTTCTCTCGAATTTCCACCAATGAAGATTTAATGCAGAAGCTTTTTATCTCATCTGATCTAGTGATTGCCTGTTTAAAGCAAAAGTTGAGCAAAAATGAATTTTAAATGGATCTTGAAATTATTGAAATCGATGACAAGTACAACTTGAAAGCTAATTTTTCTAGAAATCACCAAACGTTTCTTGTAATATGATTTAAAGGAAATAATAATAAAAAGATTACTTTCTGTCTACAAATCGCTAAACTATGCATTTGTTCATATAATAAATAAATAATATCAAATGACGATTCTTCTTCACTAAGCATCACCACTTATGTAATTTGAAGACTTTGACATACATTTTCGTCGAGAATGGGATTGATTAAGTTATTGATTTAAAGATAAAATATAATAATTAAAAAATTCTCGTTTTCGCTCGTTATTTATTTATATAAAAAATAGAAACTGCCAATAATTAAACAATCTAATCCATGGACGCTCTTATGGAACTATCGCTGATTACTTCTAAAAAAAATTGAAAATCGGTTCAGAATTGTAGGCTGTAGGTGATTTTGAATAGTAAATTCCCGATTCAGCCCACTGTGCGTCTTATCAGCTGAACTGACATCAGCGCCCCTAAGATGTTAAAAAAGAAGATGCCCGCGTGCTCACTGGGATCTTTTTAATTCAGATTTCGTTAGTATAGTGACAGATATTTTAATTAGTCCCTGTAACAGAAAGAAAATATTCATACCTATACATTTGTTAGCAGACATGACTAATTATATGACTAAGTTCAACTACCTACAGATAGTCGTTTTGACAAACTAAAAGTCAAATCTACGACGCACAAAGCTGAAATCTTTTCATAACAATAAAGTCACACGAGACCAAGAGATTTCCCATAAATAGATATTTTTGAATATATTGCTATTGTTTTAAATTGGCAGTTGTGAATTGCCTTTTGAATCTTTTTATTTTCTTTGATTATGAAATGTATATTGTCCTTTTGCTTGATTTCAAAAACAATAAAAATTCTCTATCTGGAAAACGAACAAGTGTGTGGGGGGGAGGGGGGTCAATCACCAAAAATCAAATTTTCACAGGTGTAAATTTGGACTACCCTGATGCTTAAACATTAAAAACTTGCAGAGACGTTACTCACCAAGCGGAAAAATTACAACTGACTTCGGGGTAACGTTGAAACCATATGGGTCTCCTCGTCTACAGAAGATAGAAGAATTAAAACAAGAAACTGTACAAATATTTTTCATTCGGCAACAAATATGATAAGAAGCCGATTAGATTTCACTCTGAACCAATGTTTTTTTCTATTTAAAAACTTAAAAATTCGATCTCTAAAACCCCGCATAAGGTTGAAAACATCGGAGGATAAAAGTTGCAAGCCACAAAAGGTACATAAAAGTAGAAAAATTATAAGTATTGTCATCCTAATTTCTCTTACCAACAAAGTCCAGATGAACCGTGAATGTAAGAATTAGAATGCAGTTGGCGATGTTCATTTTTTTCTTGCTATCAGATATATTTCGTGAAAGTCGACTGAGATATTTGGAACTTATTCTCTGCTGTACACACTAACCTTTATCATATTGGTGGCAGAAACTGGCACCGTGAAATTTCTGTTTTACAAGTAAACAGCGAGACATGAAAAAATCACGTGATAGTTAAGAACCGGTGCTGAGGGGAAATATAATTTACTATTTTGCTATCAGTAAACATTTCTGCGATTATTATCGCATCATATTTGTTTAAAGTGTCATGATTGCGTGTGCTTTCATTGGTATAGCGTAAGATTACCAAATTAAACTGATTTCAATGCTCAGTATACTGATGATAAATTTTATCATTTTATTTTTTTGGTAAGATAGAACCTGTGTTTACCAGTAATTCAGAAAGATGGTAGCATAAGTTTAGTACTAATTTCAGATAACATATATTTAGTCTTTTCAAATTGAAGGATTAGTGATTTAAACACACAATCAAAGTAATCAAATTTTTGTATTTTTCTTATATCTAAACATTTATTTCACTCTTGAGAGGTCGTACATACAATTACAACCACTCAAAATTTTCGTTGAAATATAGGCTTTCGAATGCAAAGTGACATATGCCACGGTTTCAAAATGGCGGACCAATATGGCGGCCATAATGATAAAAAGTGCCTGGGGCATGTGTGTAAAAATTCAGAATAGCGATAAAAAATTCTGGAAAAAATCATGCAGTAGCTTTTCTGGCTACTGGTTCGAATTACTAGATCAAACTTTCAAATTTCAAGATGGCGTATCCAATATGGCGGACAAACTTTTTAAAAATCAACGGATCCATACCAAATTTGGTATACGGGGGCTTCTCGGGTCGCTGCTCAGGAATCTGAAGTTAAATTTGTGAAATTCAAGATGGCGGATCCAATATGATGGTTAAAAATTTTTAAAATCAACGAAACCATATAAAAATTTGCAAAATTAAAGATGACAATATTTTTGATGATATTTTTTTCAGTCGAGTCGTTTCAGAGTGAAAAGTTCCCAAATCTGTGAATTCACGAACTTATACCAGGAAAAGCGTGTTTAGAGAACAGAGTGGTCAGATAAGCTGCTGCCTGAAATTCTATGCTGACAGCATGAAAAATTGTAGTTTCTCCTCTAAAATACAGTAATTATCTGCTATAGAAAAACATCTAGGAGGCCCGAACCCGACGGAACCTTAGTGAAACCATACCGAGACTTTCGTGTGTGGTGCCCGGTAAGAACAGAAGAATAGAAAAAAATTAATATTTTCAGATTTAAACGAAAGAGTGTGCATTATTTAATTTTTTCGAATGTGCTCATTTTTCATCGGAAGAAGTGCCCAACGAAATAATAGGTTTATCTCCGAAACCAATTCTTTTCTATTTCCTTAACGATTGCCAGTTGTGTTGAGTTCCATGCAGGCGAACATATTTTCCATTTTTTTAATTCCTTTTAATGCGAGCAGTAGACACACCTCTCATGGTTATTTTTAATTCAATACTTACATGCTTTATTTTAGATTATTTCTATCTTAACTTTGCGAAGAATACAAAATTGTTAGACAGGACTTTCATCAAATTCATTCGCAATTTTAATAATTAATATTACACCTTGTTGACATGTTTTTTACTACCAGAATATTGCAAAAACTGTAATATTTTTGCAGGTAGTACTATGAAGGCATGTCCAATAAAGATTTTATACACTTTAGGTGCTTCAGAGAATCTTTTCTTAAGGAAACTCTTAGTCTTTCCATGCTCTTTTTCATTGTAGTAGATTACATGGAAATTCTTGAATTTCCTATTTGCCCACTCGTAAAGCGCTTCTGGAGTTAATATTGCATCGTTTAATTATGCTTGCAGACTTGCACGTGTAGCTTCGCGTTTCAAGATAGCTCCTACGCCATCACAAGCTCCTTTGCCATGCGCGGTTGCATGGAAATGCTAATCCGCTTTAACACCAAAATCTTCTCCATGATGCATTAGATTGCACATTTGATACTTGTTCTTGTAATGCTGTTTCGCACCATCACTTACATGCATGATTCTTTTCAAATTTGGGTATAGTTTCTTAATCTCAGGAATGACTAACTTTAGCATGACATCGATTGCGGCAGTGTCATGTGCCGTGCAATCAGATGAGAGTACAAAGCTTTTGTGGCAAGTCTCTCCTCCGTGATTCTTGTAGGAACATACAACTGGATGTACCGGGCATTGACTATTATTATTATGAAATGCTTGAGCTGCATCTTGTGCCACAAACGCAAAATTTTCTGAAAAATCAGTGTGAATTATCACTGAACCTGGTGACAAGTTATTTTTCAAATTTGTAATAAATTCTGACTGCGTTTTTGAAATAAAATCGTGAGTGAGCAACGTATTTAAACGAGTGCAAAACTCGTCAGCAAAGTCTAGAGCTGAGAGACATTCCCTTTTCAGAGTACACCTATCTGTCGATTCCCAAGTACTGATATTACTTTTGATATACACTTCTCCTCAAAAATCTTTTTGAGGAAATCACTGAGAAGGTATTTTTCTCGACACAGTTGACATTCACGAAAATAACATGCTGGTGATGTATCATCACACAAGAAGAATCTAAAACAATTTTTTTACTGTTGAATGGAATCGTCACAGTTTTCAGTAAACCTTGCCAAGTTGTTCGCATCAAGCGAATCGATCATGCAGATATTGTATGTTTCATAGCAGCAAGCGCTTCTGTTTTTTTCTTTTTCTTTACCAAGTCTCACAGTAATAACTTCTTTCTTGCTTGGCATAATCCTGCTGTTCTCATCTCTTTCATAAAAATTGCGAACTAATTCAACAACGTCTTGTGATAATGTAGTATTTCGAGGTATTGAACTCTCTTCAAGTCTGTGCAATACTCCAGCTATCAGGTACTATCGTGAGGATCGTGATCCGTAATGGATCATTCAATGGTAAAGTAGAAAACTTCTGCTTTAGTCTGTCTAACATTTGCTCGAGTTCTCTTGCTCTAGATGAAGAAGACTTCTTGCTAGGCTCTGGGGCATCATTTCCATCATTTGCATTTGATTGCGTTTCCTCCAACTACAGCATATTTTCATGCCACGTTTATATACTGGAAGGAATTTTTGCAAATTTATCGAAACTGATCGGAGATCCTTACCCTTATAAGAAGAGATATTGAATGGATTAATGCATCTATCCCCATGAATCCCGGCTCCTTCAGATTCCATGATATTCAGTGATAGTCACCGTTTTATCCAAATAATAGACGTGAAAACAACTGATTTAAATATACAATAAGTATTTCCAGCAAAGGTAGTCGTGGAAACAACTCCAATGTCGAAAATCGCTTTCCTGGCGGGTAGTCGTGAAAACGACTGATTTAAATACGAGAACTATTGTCAGCAAGAG
>CAKNWT010243042.1:0-10826 GCA_932066315.1 Andricus coriarius
AGGCTATCTCCTCTAAAAGAGAGAGAGAGAAAAGAGAGAGAGAGAGAGAGGGAGAGAGAGAACAATCCCTGAAGGATTTATGATCGGTGACGTTTCCCTTCCAGGGGACGTTCCACGTAAATACAATCCCAATTCCCGGAAAAACACAGTTTATTCTGCTAAACTGGTAGTATCCTTTCTAAACTAGGTTAGAAAATATCAGTCTGCTTTTTAGACCGATACCAAAGTTTGTCAGAGAGATTTATATTTTACTAACTGCCACTTCCTAGACTAGTGTACGAGAAACTCGCCCTATTCGTCCGTGGTTCAATTAATGAAACACTCTCCTTATAAAATGACCAGAAAAAAAGTAATTAAACTTTCAAATATAAAATGAGCCTTCAAAAATTGTCTCTCACAGTTGAGATCACTTTGAGTAGCTCGCACAAGAAGTAAGACTTCAGAAAATATTGGGAGAGTTCAAAGATTCTCTCAATATTTTCCAACTCCTAGAGAGTAGTATGGAACTGACAAGAGAAAGAGGGATCTCAAGTCACTCCCGAAGGACTACTTCTGCCTTATTCCTTGCGGTTCGCCCGCAAGCCTCCAACTCCTCGTTTTCGGTCGCGTAAGAGTTTTTATAGGCTCTCCGTGGGCCTTCTTCCCACTGCTCTGCTTTTAGTTTTTAGTGCGAGGCAGCGGAGTCTGCGCTCTCGATATTCTTCTGACTGATGCTGCTTTACGTGGCAATCGCTCAGAAGAATATCGTTTTGCCTATTTTTAGGAGCCTTCTGTAACTCGGAGGTTACAACTGTCCCCCATTGAAGTTAGCACGCGGATTACAACGTAAATTTCTAAAAAAAAATGATACAAAATCTTAGAATATGAAAAATATATGGTTCTATAGACATTTCCTAATTTATCACTAAAGATTTATCACGCGTGATGACTTCAATCCTTTCTCCTGGAATATGTCTCAGTATGCTCTTGTATTCTTCTTTGTTGTTTAGGTTTGGATTGCGTAAATGATTGGGTTCTTGGAATTTCCAGTCATCGGTTATGGGCCATTCCTGTGCTGGGGTCCATAACTTATAAATCTCCCAAAGTCCCTCTGGCTCATCAATCGGTCCCCAGGACTGAGCACTTGATCCGTTAAGGATTGGGTAATTTATGGCCTCGTTGTCTGCCTCGACGTCTGCTTCCTGTTCTAGCGCCAGCTCTTCCTTTTTCTGCAAGTCTGCCTGCACTTGCCTGTCAGCTTCCATCTCCCTTTTCTTTGCTGCCGGTCCATCTTCTTTCTCGCTTACTACCGCAGGCCTCTTGCTAGGTCTGATATGCTTGTCCTTTAGGATTTGCTCGATCAGCGCATCTCCTCGGGTTTTCTTCACAGTGTACAGGCCTCGGTGTGGTTTCGCTTTCTCCTTCTCTTCTATAATCTTTTCCAAGCTCGCCTCTGCTTCATCTTTTGGGCTCGGCATACTCGGTGATTCTCGTATTTTTTTGATTTTCCGTATGTTTTCTTCCACCACTTCCATCGCGTTGATACTCAATTCCTCCATTAATTTGGCTGCCATCTCACTATCTTCCTCTGGACGTTCCGTGAGACTCAGCTTCTTTTTGTTTAATGGAGGAGGTGCCGGTGAAACTACATCGATTTCTGGCATCGATAGTTGTGAGGATCTATTGCCCCCCGCTGATGTTGAGGGTTGTGGTGACATCATATGCATGAAGATGATCGAATGTGTTGGTGAGTTTGCACATACGGTTTCTTCGGAGTACGCAGGCGAGATTATCATCACCGAACTTGTAGAGTGAGCCGGTGATATAATACCCGTGGCGCTTGTCGATGGTACAGGTGAGCTATTGCGCATCATGCTGACGGGTGGTCGTCTTTCTTCCGCATGTGCTGGGAGCTCTTCATCTCTCGTACCCACTCCTTTGTCTTTTCTTCTGATCCCAAATAGGCATCCAAGGTTTCGAATTGTGTTGTCGCGTCTGGCATATTCGGTGTTTTCTTTATAACTGACCTCTCTCAAATTTGGGGACTTTCTCGGGCCCTTCAGCTTCGCTCGCTTGCGCATTTTCCGCATCCCCTCCACAAATTTTCCCTCGGTGGTACCTCCTCAGGTAATTTGCGTGGTATTGGCCCCTCTCTCGGTCGTTTTCTATTCCTTGTAAGATGTACACGTTCGTTGCTATTTGCTTTTTAATCCTGTATGGGCCTTAATATAGTGACAGGAATTTTGCCATTGTTCCTGTGGCAGCAGGTGCGTCCACCATCTCTTAGGTTTTCTTCCCCACAGGGCTTCATAGGGCGTGATTTCCGTGGTCTCATGATATGATTCGTTTAGAATCGTCTCGATGTTATTAAGTTCGTCGCACCATGATCCATGTTTATCACGTGGTAGGAGTGTCCTAAAGAGTCTAGCGAGTTCTCTATTGGCTCTTAATACCATATTTGCCTGTGGGTGGCGTATCGATGTGAGAACCATTTTTATTTCTCGTTCATTTAACGCGAGTCTCCACTTTTGACTGGTGAACTGTGTTTCCCTATCAGAGAGCACCTTTTGTGGTTTACCAATCAACTCCGAGAACTCATCGAGTTTTTTCACAGCAATCTCACTCGTCGCTTTGCGTAGAGGATATAGCTTCGTGAATTCAGAAAAAGTGTCTATCATCACGAGTAGATACTCATATCCGAACTTTGTTTTGGTTAAAGGTCCAAAAAAATCGATTGATATGAGCTCTAGAGGTTCCTGAGAGAGCACCGGTTCTTGCAGAGCTTGTGATGCCTGCGTGGGGAGTTTGTTACGTTGGCAGGAGTCACATGCTGCGATAATCTGACGTGTTGTCTTCGCCATTCGTGGTGAATAAAAAGATTCCTTGAGGATTTGATACGTTTTTTCTGCTCCTGGATGTCCATAGGAGGCGTGGCACTCCCATATGAGCATTCTCATTGGTTCTTTGGGTACACAGATTCGATGATACGCACCATTCACGTGGTACAAAATCTCATTCAATACTTTGAAGCGCGTGTTCTCGTTTAGATTTTTCTGTGTATTTTTAATGAGATTCTGAATCTTTTTATCCACCTGTTGTTGTTAAGGTATGTCACGAATCTTCTGCTCTACTTCCTTCGTCCATTCATATGTCAACGCATTTATTATTACCCGTGTTTCTCCTCGATAGTTCTTGTAGTTTTCTTCATCCTGTAATCTGCTTAATATGTCGGCCATTACATTTTCCTTGCCTGAGAGGTGCTCAACTTGGACGTTGTAGTCTTGGATTGCAAGAATCCATCGTGTAAGTCTTGCATTAACGAACTTGCATGTTTTTAAAAATGTCAGTGCGAGGTGATCGGTGCGATTGATTATTTTTGCACCATGCAAGTATGTTCTGAATTTTTGCAAGGCCCATACGATTGCAAGAAGCTCCTTTTCCGTGGTGAAATATGTGAGTTCTGGTCCTTTGAGAGTACGACTTGCCAGCGTGATGATCTCCTTTTCATTTTTCTCGTTGAGTTGATACAAAACGGCGCCGAGAGCGTAGTTGCTGGCGTCAGTTTCCAAATAGTAGCCCCTTCTTGGATCTGGAAAGTAGAGCATTATTGCAGCACCGAAAAGTTGTTTGACCTTCTCGAAGCTTCTTTGTGTCTCTTGGTCCCATTTCCACGGTGCACCCTTTTTAATCAACTTCAGAAGCGGTACTGTTTCTTCCGTGTGTTTATCGCTGAATTTAGAATAGAAATTTATCAGGCCGAGAAATCCTCTTAATTGTTTCGCGTTCTTTGGTGCCGGAAAGTCGTGAATACAACTGATTTTCTCAGGATCCGGTTTAATCCCTTGTGTCGTTAAAATGAAACCTAAAAACTTTGTTTCTTTTTTGAAAAAGTTAGATTTACTTAGATTCAAAGTTAGATTATTTTCCGATAATCTATTCAAGATTTCATTTGAATGTTCGAGGTGTTGTTTATTGTTTTCGGACGTTATGAGAGCGTCGTCGACAAAGGTTATTATCTGTTCGCCGATTCCTTGCAATGCCTGGTCCAATCCACGTACGAGGGCGGCCGTGCTAGTTTTGAGTCCGAATGGGACTACTCGGAACTCGTAACTCCTCCCCCTATACTGGAAGGCCGTGTATTGTCTTGACTCAGGATGCAGAGGTACCTGCCAAAAGCTACTGGTCATATCAAGGTTTGACATAATATTCATTCCTCTGCACTTTTGGAATAATACCTCGGCTGGTTCGGGACACTCCCAGTCTTCGATTAAGATCTCGTTCAGTCTCCTTGCATCTAAGCATAAACGAATTGACCCATCCTTCTTGATTACTGGCACCACTGGGTTAATGTAAGAACTATTTGAGCGTTGAATAATGCCCATATTCAACATCCTTTGTACCTCTGCATCTACCTTCTCTCTATGCGCCATAGGAATTGGGTAGCTGCGTCCGACAAAAGGCTGTCCTTCTTTTACCTTTAATACGTGCTGATATTTTGTCAGTAATCCAGGCTCTCTTCGAAATACTTGTCGGTACTTCTAGATTATCTTTCCAAGTTCGTTTCTCTCGTCCTCACTTATGTCGTGACTCTCTTTTATTTTCTCCTTTATCTCTTCCCATGTGATGTCCAGAGGGACTTCTTCAGGTTTCATATTATTTTGACAAATGTTATGCTGTTCATGAAGTTCTCCTTCCATCGATGTTTCTATGGTGTTGAGACTGCAGTGGGTTGTTTTTCTTTCGTCCTGTACTATCCGAATTGCTGGCTGGCCCTCTAAATATGGGAAGGTCAGCGTTTTTGTATCGAGATTAATATTTGCACGATATTCATCCAACACATCAATTCCAATAATACAGGTGCGAGAGAGTCGAGGTACAATGAGAAAAGCTACCTGAATTGTCGTGTCTGGTAGTTGTACGTCAGCGTATATTTGTTTGTTGAGGCGTACTGCTTTGCCCCCCACTGGCCCCGCTACAGCGATACCTGCCAACGGTAGGCTGGGACAGTGGCTGAACCGCTCGAGATTACTGTTCAGAAACTCTTCTGAGATGCAGGTAATCTCCGCCCCTGTGTCAATTAATGCTTTTGATACTATTCCGGCAATCTGCACGTTTACCGTATAGCATTTCGATCTAGGCTTGGGTGTCGCCCCTTTTTCTTCCTCCATGAGATCTTCACGCGTATTGGTGAGCATGTGGGCGTAATAAATCTCGTCCTTCGCCACGTCAATTTCCTCGATTTTCGATTCTACTGACGTGGCTCCTGCTCGTTTCCCGCGTCATAAATTTCTTCAGGAGGGTATTGCTCTGTGTCCTGCTTATGTTGAGAGTCAATTTCCAAATTTTGCACCTTGACGGGTGTTGTGTTCTGAGGTTGTCTCCATGAATTTTCGTTATATGGTGCACGCTGCCCCCCAGATGCGTTGTTCGGTCATGGCCCGTTGTACGTGTTTGGCCGACCTCCGTTCTGTTGCTGCTGCCATGCGCCATTGTTTCCGGGATTGCCACTTTTCGGATGTGTATTTCCTGGGTTGCCATTTCTCCAATTATTGTTGATATAATTGGGATTGAATTCTCGAGGCGCATTGTTTTTGTTTCTTGAGTCTGTAAATCCAGGATTGGTGCTCCCAATTTGATCAAACTCCTCCAGGAGTTCAATTAATTGCTCGCACTGCCTAATACCTCTTCCGACGATGGCATATTTTATTTCGTCATTATAATGACCTGCCAGTTTCTTTATCACCTCGCTTTGTTCCGGTGCAGGTATCAGGTCACTCACATGAGCGAAGATCTTCGTCGCATATTTCGCACGCGACTTGTCTTTGCCTAGTACAAAGTGGCCGCACTCCAGTTTTTTCTTTATCTCGTGCTGGATGTGTTCATTCCAATATCTTTGTTGGAACTTGGTGGAAAAAGTCTCGATGTCGGTTACGTCCCTCTTGATAATCAGCCACCAATCGCTCGGAGGGCCAGAAAGTGATTTCTCAATGAGGTACTCTGTGTCGCAGGCTCGGGGGCGTACCACGTTCCAGTACTGCTTTAATTGGCGCAGGTACCTCATGGGACTTCCCTCCCCGTTGAACTCGGGCAACACGTATTTAATATTGGGATTGATGGTCACAGCCGGGTGGCTGTGTTGGAGGGTTAGGTTGTCAGTCATTCGCTCCGCGACCCTGGCGTGGGCGGTCTCTAAACGATTCAGATGGGCCTGCATCCTTGCCTCCCTCTCCTCCATGCTCTGAGTAACGTTTGTCGTCGCTTCCAATGACCTGCTGATGCTGGTTTCTATCGCCTTTAATTGCGCCTTCAAGGCTTGCTCGCGTTCGGCCATTTGCTGCTCGACGTACCGTTTCTCCTCCTCAACAATTCTTTGAGTCCTCCTCTCGAGTTCTTCCAATCGTTGATTAATGAGCAACCATGTTTGCTCAGAGCTAAGCTCTTGTGGTTGTTGGGATGTGCTGGGTGATTCCTCTCTATTCTCCATTGCCACGTCGTGAATGGTGACGTCCAAGTCCTCGCTTGCGTCACTCCCACTCGGCGACTTTCTTGTCGCTCTCGACGAGCGCAAGTTATTTCTACTCATTTCTATAGTTTCTTAAAATAATAAAAGAAATGAGAAGAATAAAGAATAAAAAGAATTTCACTTCACTTTATGTGGGTCGCGGATTTGTAACACTTATAAGTCTTTTTTGAAGAGTTTTTTATTTCCGCGCTATTAATTGTTTCTATTATCAATTTATTAATTGTCTATAACAGTCACAATTTTAACACTCCCACGATCGCGTGATAGCATACTTTCGGAAAAAAGTATAATCTGATGTCTCGCTTAATAAGATCACACGTTGCTTCCACGTGCGTAAAGCCATATACCGACTATGGAACGCGTACACTGATTCACTTTCAAAGTTTATTTCGTCGTTGAATTCGTCACGGATTGAATAATTCTCGCGGAAGAAGATTTTCGTTTCGTAGACCACAGTAATGCGTCCTTCGCATTCGATGATTAAAATGTATTGTTCGTACGACACGTCACTGATGGCACTTGTTACAACATTCTTTTTCATTTTTACAATGATCATACTTTTTCGCGAAGTTATTCTATTTTCCAAGAGAAGTTTTCACTATACATGGTATGGGGATTCTAATTTCCCATGGCTTGCTTACGTTCGGCGAGCCATTTATCAAGTCATTCCATGTTACGAGCGTTGTCTTGCAATTTCATATTATTTAACATAATGTCTAGCTCAACCATATTTTGTGGTACATTTTTCTGGCTAGTCGGAGGCGGTAAATAGACTTTCTTAAAATTTTTGTCGCCGCTTGAGAAAGACTCGATAATTTTCTTTTTATCCATTTCTAAGTAATTTCAATAAAAGCAGAATCTGACTTTTCTTTCAACTCGCATGCCCCACGTTGGGCGCCAATTGTAACCCCGAGACTTTCGCGCGGTTAACTTTTTAATTGTTAAATCAGTTAATTATTTAATTTCTCATTGAGGAATGATATATCAAGATAAAATAAAGGTAAGCATGCGAGGAAAATTAGAATTCGCTATTTATCAAAACACAATTTATTCAATAAAGCCTATACTAGCTGATAACATATAAGTCCTGCTGTATATCGCTTTTTAATACTTTATTTTGTTAATTTCATTCAATAGTTTGACAAAAAGCTCTTATTCGGGTAGGATTGCGTATCCTAAAATAAAAGAATATAATTCAAGGTAAAATTGACGGCAAGGATGCAACTTTGTGCCTTTAAACGTATAAAGAATAAATAAATTTGCTACAATCGCTGTAAATGCTATTCGATGATTTTAATCATTTATTCTCAAGAATGACCCTTATTCGGGTAGGATTTTATATCCGTAAATCGCATACAATTTAATGTAAAAGAAAGAAGTAAGAAATTGATCTATACGCGTCTTTTAAAAGGAATCTCTTCAGGATTCATAAGTCAAAGCAATTAGGACTAAGCCTTTCAAAATTTCGGAGCCTTAGCTCTGGACCCCGGAGGTCCTAAATCTTTATGATTCGCAGGTGCTTCTATGGCACGGTAAGAAGGGTCGTTGCCCTTGAGACTTATTGAGTCTTCAAAAATACAATTCGAGGCTTCGAAATGTCCGTAAGCTCTGAGGCTATGTCCTCTAAAAGAGAGAGAGAGAGAAAAGAGAGAGAGAGAGAACAATCCCTGAAGGATTTATGATCGGTGACGTTTTCCTTCCAGGGGACGTTCCACGTAAATACAATCCCAATTCCCGGAAAAACACAGTTTATTCTGCTAAACTGGTAATGGCCTTTCTAAACCAGGTTACAAAATATCAGTCTGCTTTTAAGACCGTTACCAAAGTTTGGCAGAGAGATTTATATTTTACGAACTGCCACTTCCTAGACTAGTGTACGAGAAACTCGCCCTATTCGTCCATGGTTCAATTAGTGAAATGTTCTCCTTATAAAATGCCCAGAAAAAAAAGTAATTTAACTTTCAAAGATAAAATGAGCCTTCAAAAATTGTCTCTCACAGTTGAGATCACTTTGAGTAGCTCGCACAAGAAATAAGACTTCAGAAAATATTGGGAGAGTTCAAAGATTCTCTTAATATTTTCCAACTCCTAGAGAGTAGTATGGAACTGAGAAGAGAAAGAGGGATCTCAAGTCACTCCCGAAGGACTACTTCTGCCTTATTCCCTGCGGTTCGCCCGCAAGTCTCCAACTGCTCGTTTTCGGTTGCGTAAGAGTTTTTATAGGCTCTCCGTGGGCCTTCTTCCCACTGCTCTGCTTTTAGTTTTTAGTGGGAGGCAGCGGAGTCTGCGCTCTCGATATTCTCCTGAGTGATCCTGGAGAGTCTGGGGTCAGTTGTTGGTAGGTCGCCTAAGAGAGAAGTTCGAAGTTCGTCGGGTTAATTGTTAATTTTGTAACCGTTATTATGAAAAGTGTTTGTATTCTTTTGATCTTGAGCGAATAAATCGCCCATTTATGTTACCCTGCTGGCATATTCATTTTATCCCTACAATTGGGGGCTCGTCCGGGATCGATTTGAAAATAAAAATCGTCTGGGATAAAATTGAATTGCCCTAAGATCCAAAAGAAAAGTGTGTGAACAGTGGAAGAACACAAGTGTGTGAACAGTGGAAGAAGAACAGTGTGTGAACAGTGGAAGGAGAAAAGTGTGTGAACAGTAGAAGAAGAAAAGTGTATGAACAGTGGAAGACGAACAGTGAAAAAAGCAGAAAAGATGTCGAGGATTGAAGAGCCGATGGCTCTACTGGATTCCTTATCTGTGGACGAGCTTAAAGAGATGCTGATGGAGCTTGGACTATCATCGACGGGTGCAAAAGCGGTGCTGAAAGAGCGCCTAAAGAAGGCTTGGATGGAAGACGCCACGAGGACGCGTGGGAAAAACGACGCTCAAGACGCCACGAGGAGGCGTGGGCAAGACGACGATCAGGTAGATGACCTGCAAAACGACGACCAAGTCGAAGAGGAAGACGAAGCCGTGGATATCAATTCTCTGACGTTGAAAGAATTGAGATTCCGACTAAGACGCCTGGGCTTGAAGACGGCTGGGAGCAAAGCGGATTTGAAAAACCGCTTATCTGAAGCTTGGGAAAATGGCGACGATGACGAAGAGCGCGTAGTACCCGAAATCGAACGGAGGAGGGCACCAACGACGAAAGATGGCGACGACGTGGACACGAGACGACGAGAAGTGGTGGGGCGTGGGGCGCATCTCCACAGACGACAGCGCTCGAGTGACGAATCGGACGTGGCCACAGGGGAGCACAGAGATCCACAAAGTGAACAGTTGAATGACAGGCGAATGCCGCAACGCCTAACGATGACGTTTAAAGACGTAGAAGGAACACTGGATACTTTTAGTGGAGACGACGGGCGTAACATAAAGCGCTGGATTGAAGAATTCGAGGAGATGGCGCTGCTTTGTGAGTGGAGTGATGTCCATAAGGCCATCTACGCAAGGCGACTACTTCGAGGTTCGGCAAAGTTGTTTATCACCTTCGAGAATTGTCGACAATCCTGGATGGAAATGAAGAAAGCATTGGTGCGGGAATTCAGCCCGAAAATTGACAGCTACGAGGTACACCGAAGATTGCAGCAGCGTAAGAAGGAGAACGACGAGACTTGCCATGAGTATTGCTACCGCATGACCGAGATCGGAGCACAAGTCGACATGGAGCAGAGCGCAGTGGTCCAACACATTATCGAAGGTGTAGACGGCGACGAGGTAAGCAAAATGATCTTGCTGGGAGCAAGGGATATTCGAGAACTCAAGGTAAAGTTAGATTTATATGAAAAGATTAAAGCGAAAACTAAGACGAGTGTAAAATTAGATAGTTCACAAAAGAGGGCTCCGAGTAAAAATGTAGATACGAAAAATGATAAATGTTTTAATTGTGGGATGAAAGGGCACATTAGTAGAGATTGTCCGACGAAAAGTAAAGGCCCAAAGTGTTTTAACTGTGACGAATATGGCCATAAGGCTACAGAGTGTAAAAAAGACGTAGATTTTAAAAGAAAGAAAACGTGTAATGCTCTTAAAGCGAAGTTAGCCAAAAATTACAAAAGTATAGAGGTTAAAGGAAAGAAAGTCGAAGCCTTGATTGACACCGCGAGTGATTTAAGTTTGTTAAGAGTGGATTACTTTGAGAAAATTGGAGTACCGTATGTTAGGCGAAATGTCACGCGATTCGGAGGCATAGGTTCAAAGAATCCTCACTTATCCACTTTAGGTGTAACGATTTTAAACTCGACGATAGATGATGACAATTTTGACGTAGAACTGCATGTAGTCCCAGAAGATGTGATGAGGGACGATTTGTTATTAGGTGC
>CAKNWT010243186.1:0-16980 GCA_932066315.1 Andricus coriarius
TTTTTTATTTGAAATAACACCCTATCCCATTTATTTGAACGTATTTGTTTTTCAAAATTTCTACTCAAGTTCCGAACTTTCAGTTTTTTCAGACAAAAGAAAAATATTGTTTAGTGCATCCAAAATTTAATTTATTTTAATTCAAGACTTCATCAGTTATTGACGATATGAAACGTAGAACTACTAAAAGAAATTTTTGGAAACCTTATTGACCATACTTTAAAAGCAGAATTAAAATTTGCAAAATAAAAAAAGTCAGCATTCGAATATCAAATATTCCAATCTTAAAAGATTTTTAATTTTCAATTTCGGTGTTTTTTTTTTAATTTAAAAGTAGTAAATTTCAAATATTATAAATTGAAAGAATCTTTTATTCATCCAAAACCAGAATATAGTTTCATTGCACCTGTTTATTTCCTAACTTTTTTTGGATTGAATTTTAATACCCCTTAAAAGTGTCCCACCCTTACCAACTTTTCACCTGCAAACCCTTTTTTCGATCGGACCATATCTTCTGTTCTTTCTTTGGATTAAAAAATTTTTTAAAGTGTTTCCCATTGGCTTAAAAATTCTGCACAATATTTCATATTTACGTATATTATTAGTGACTACTAATAGAAAATTATGAATTTAAAAGAAAATTTTTTACTCAATTTAGAATTTTTTAAAAACGTGCAACGAACATGTTTTTTGAGTAAAGTACACACATTTTGGAAAAAGTTCGATATTTTATACCTGAAATTTCTTTATCTTGAACCAAAAAAACATGTTATTATTCTGCTTTTTCAAACACATTTTTTCGTGATTTAGCAATTTCGCGATACTGGAATTTTTTCGCGAATTGGAACGCTTTAAACGCTACAAAAAAATTCTTGTACACAAAAACAAAATAATGAAATGTTTCCTTGGTTCAAGCTGAAAAATTTCATGTTCGACATATTCAACCTTTTTTAAAAAAGTGTGCATTCAACTCAATATAGAAAATGCGTTTTTGCACATTTTCAAATAATTCTGAATTGAGCAAAAAATTTACTTTTCAAATTTCAATTTTATAAACATTTACAAAATTCGCAAAAATGTTTGAACTAATAGAAATCATTTTTTTAATTTTGAAAAATTTGAATTTTCAAATCCAAAGAACGAAGCCTCTATAATTTTTCACCAAATTAAGATATTTATCGTTTTCTTTTTGATTCTGAAAATATTCAGTCTATTATGCTCAAAAAACCCAGACTTATATTTTTTGTCATTTTTTTTTTAACTTTTACTTTCATAAGGAAGACATCTTGTGAGTTTTATGTGGGCTAAATAACTTTTGTGGTCAGGGGAATTTTCTTTTTCATAAAATAGAATTTTATCATTTTTCTATGAAAAGTAACTCTTGGTTATCCTTTCAGCTTCATGCGGGCTAAACCATTTTCGAGGTCGAAAGAATTTTTTTTTCTTAAATATATAATTTTGGAATTTTATCGTAAACGATGCCATTTTTCATAGAACTTTTTTTAACGTGCATAATTTTATCTTAAGTTTTTTCGAACCTGCCGTTGTTTGTGAAAAAAGGAGAAAATTCGGTTTTATAAAAAAAAATCACCAACGTTATTTAGCCCACATGAAACTCACAAGATCGACTTTGAATATTTTTTTTTTAAATTTTCCTGCGGCTTCCAGAAGAAGGAGATAAAACAACAGAATCAAGAAGAAAACGATAAATATCAGAATTTGGTGAAAAGTTATAGAGGTTTGAAGAAAAAATTTTGTTTTTTTAAAAAGCACAAAATTCAAATACGCATAACTTTGTCCAAATTTTTTTTCCTCGAATCGGAACAATACTTTAAAAAGAAACATATTTCGTCCCCAAAAGATTCTGCAAATTCAAGTGTAGAACCTGCCTGATTTGATATGGAGTCGGTCCGTAAAAAAGTAGAGAGAGGGGAGAAATTTTATGGGGTCTGAACTATTCGTCAAGGGGCCAAGCTCCTTGAATTTTGCGATGGCAAACGTTACATTTGTATAATAACTCCGACTCAACGGGCTCGCTAATTCCTCAGTTAACTGTCCCTGTGGGAGCTTAAGGCCTTACATTGCTATGATAACGACACAGGTGTGCGCATCCCTTTACAGTTTACTCATATGGCAATTTCACGAGATGCCTCTTGATCATATTAGACACTTATCTTTCATTATTTACTCAGAAAAGCCCATTCTCCAGGCAAATTGGAACCAAATTCTAAACGAAATTAAATAGAGCATTTTTAATTAATAAACAAGCATTATTTTAATAATTAGGGAAGGAAAAACTTCAAATAATCAAAAAATGCAACAATTGCTTCCTCATAGACTCTATGACATAGAGGGAGGTTTGTAATTACCTAAATTTTCAAAATTACTTTTTCGACATATTTTGATATAATTCGACCCCAGAAGCTCGAAAATTATTATTTTTGTTTTAATATATGCGTATATGTGTGAGTAACTTTTTTCTGTTCACCATATCTCGAAAAATGAAAGAGCTTCAATCATGAAATTTGGATGAAGTGTAGCTCCGATTGATATCTAGGTCTGGTAGAATTTTGAGCTAGATCGACCATTTAGAAGTAGTTTTTTCTTGCGTTTAGAGATTTAAAAAAAAGATCACCTTGTTTATATAAGAAAAAATGTTTTGATATTCAAAATACAACAACACGATATCTAGTGTATTTGTTTGGCTCTCTATGACGCGTCGATCGACCTATTGTTTAATCTTTTATGATCTACCAGTACAGATTTATGAAGTTTCGAAAAATGTTTTATTCTGTTTATATAAGAAAAACTTTTTTGATATTCAAAATACGACAATATTATATGCAGTATAATCATTCGCCTCCTTAAGACGCATCGATTGACCTATTTATAAGCCTTTTATGACCCACCAGTACCTAGTTATGAATTTAAAAATAATTGTTTATTCTGTTTATATGAGAATTTTTTTTTATATTCAAAATACGACAATATTACAAGTATAGTATTTGTTCTCATCCTGGAGACGCATCGATTGACCTATTGTTGAAACTTTTATGACCTACCAGTACCGATTCATGAAATTTCGAAAAATGTTTTATTCTGTTTATATAAGAAAAACTTTTTTAATATTCAAAATACGACAATATTATATTCAGTGTGTTTATTCGCCTCCTTAAGACGCATCGATTGACCTACTTATAAGCCTTTTATGACCCACCAGCACCTATTTATGAATTTAAAAATAATTGTTCATTCTGTTTATATGAGCATTTTTTTTATATTCAAAATACGACAATATTACAAGTATAGTATTTTTGTTTGAGAGTATTTGTTCGCATCCTGGAGACGCATCGATTGACCTATTGATGAACCTTTTATGACCCACCAGTACTGATGTATGCAGTTAAAAAAAAATTGTTTATTCTGTTTATATGTAAAAAACTTTTTTGATATTCAAAACACGACAATAGTACATGTAAAGAATTTGTTCGCGTCCTTGAGACGCATTGATTGATCTATTGGTGAACCTTTAATGACCGAGCAGTTCCGATTTATGAAGTTTAATACAAATTTGTGTGTTCCGTTTATATGAGAAAAACTTTGCTCATATTAGGAGTACTACAGTACTGCATCTGACATGATTGTTTGCGTCTTCGAGACACGTCGAATGACCTATTGATGAACCTTCTATAACCTCTTATGATCTAGCAATACAGATTTATAAATTTAAAAAATATGTTGTTTATCTTGTTCATATGAGAAAATTTTTTAAATATTGGGAATACAACTATAGTATATGGAATATATCTGTTCACGTCTTCGAGACGCATCGATTGCCAAAATTAAGAGCTTTTCATGATCTACCATAACCTACCAACATCTTTTTTAAATTTTCCAACAAACTTAGTTTTCTTGTTTATAAGAGGATTTGTTTATAATGAGAATATGAGAGTACCGCATTTGATGTAATTGATCTTGTCTCCGAGACGCGTGGATTCAGCAATAGCTACTCTGAAAGTTTTAAGAAAAGTTACATTGTTTCTATGAGGTTTTAATTTGAAATATAAAACTAACGTCGGTTAAAAAATTGTTCATTGTAACAGAACACATCAACTGACATTTTGGTGGACCCTCTGATTTTCTGAAAATAAAATTTTCGGAAAATGATTTCTACTACAAACATAATTGTTTAAACAAATTATTATTGCTTATAACTATCTTCTTCTATATTAATACTGGATAGTTGCGGGTTTTTTCTGAAATTTTTTACTTTTTGTACACTTTTCAATCAGAGGGAAGTAATAATTAATTTGAGTTGACAAAAATAATTGTTTAAATAATTCATTATTTTTTAAAATAATATTCTCTTTGCTTAATGGTAGAAAGTTGCGGTTTTCTCAGAAATTTTTAACTATTTGTCTATTGCTTACTTAATGACTTAATAATTATTTATATTTAAAAGAAAAAGAAATGTAAGTAAATTATTATTGATAAGAACTATCTACATCTACATTAGTACCAGATGATTGTTTTTTTTTTCTGAAATTTTTAACTTTTCGTCCACTTTTCACTTAGTGAAGTAACAATTAATGCAAGTGGACAAAAATAGTTGTTTAAGCAACTTATTATTGTTTATATTTTTATCCGAAATCTTTAGCTTTGCTTCATCTTTTCTAGTTATGAAAAAGTAATAAATACCAATTAGAGAGAATCATATTTTAAACAATCTCTTTCTTTTTTATTTATATATTTTTCTGATATAAAACAAATATTTGAAATATTCTTCAAATTTTTAATATGGATCATATTAAATGTAAATTTTCCTTGAAATAGTTACTAAGAGCCTTTTTACTGCAATTAATATTAATATTTATTATTTGTTCCTAACTAAAAAGTCTAAGAAAGGCTCAAAATATTAGAAAAATCAGCAACTTTCCAGCATTACTCTAAGAGAAGATAGTTATAAACAATAATAAATTGCTTAAACAATTATGTTTGTGAACTTGCATTAATTATTACCCCAGTAGGTGGAAAGTGGACAAAAAGTTTAAGAGTTAAAAAAAACGAAACTTTTAGCACTTATCTATCCGAAGAAAGTTAAAAATATTAATAAATTGTCTAAACAACTATGTTTTCTAACTTGCATTATTTATTACTTCTCTAACTAAAATGTGGGTCAAAAGATAAAAATGCCAGAAGAACTCGAAACTATCTAGCATTTAGAAAAAAGAATATAGTTATAAATAACAATAATTTGTTTAAATACTTATTTATGCTAAATTGAAATAATTATTAACTCACTCCCAGTAAAAAGTGGACAAATGTTTGAAAATTTCAGAAAAGCTGCAACTTTCTAGCATTATTTAAATTGGATATTATAAATAATTTTGATAAAATGTGTAAATAATTAATTTTCTTAACTTTAAATAATTATTTACCTCACTTTAACTGAAAATTGGACAAAGAATGGAAAATTTGTGAAATCTGCAATTTTCCAAGATTATTCTAAGAGAATATTAAAATAATAATAAATTGTTTACAAAATTATGTCTGTTAATATTAAGTATTTCTTCAGTCTAATTGAAAATTGAACAAAAAGTGGAAAATTTTCGAAAAAAACCCTCGACTTTTTTAATCTATTCTAAAAGAAAATTGCTGAGAACAATAATAATTTTTTAAACAATTTATCTAAACATCTAATTATTTGAATAAAGAAGTATTTTATGTATTAGAAACAATTTGCCTTCAAACAACCGTAGAAAAGTCATAAGTAGCGCCAAAAACTCCCAAAACCCGTATTTTCACTTATAGGGGTTTTTTTGGAACCCGAGTTGGAACCCTATAAAACAGACTTATTGAGGTGATATTTAAAAAGTATTATTTTTTTTGGTTTCATTGCTAATTTTAAAGAGAAATATTGAGTTTCAACTCATGTGACTTCATGTGAATTCAAATGGTTTCAGATACTTCAGGAAATTTCAGTGGCTTCGGAAGAATTCAAGTGACTTCAAATAACGTAAGATGATTCCAAGTGACTTTGAGTGAATTCATATGAATTCAAATTACTTCATATATTTCAGGAGACTTTAGGATATTTCATTATAAGTGTACACCTGACTTCACGAATTGTCAACTCCTCGAAAATTACTATGAAATTGGGCTAAGCGACGCAGTTAGGCGAAGAAAAAGTTTCTATGCACAAATTAATTCTAAGCTTACATTATTTTTTCGATTTGGACGTTTTTGGGCGAAATAAGGGGGGAGTAAGGAAAGTGGGGGAAATAAGGGGAGGAGAAATAGAGGAAGTGATCGGTGGGGAACTAGGGAAAGTGAGTGGAAATGAGGAGAGGGGAAGTAAGGGATGTGATGGAAAATGACATAAGGAGATTTAGGAGAAGTTAGGGGATAGAAAGTAAGAGACATTTTTGAAGGGAAAAGTAGTGTAAATGAGGGAATATGAGAAGAAGGGGAATAGGGGAAATAATGGAAAGGTGAGTAGGGAAAGTGAGGGAAGAGGAACTAAGGGAAGTGGGTTGCAGGGGAAATGAGGGAATGGTAAGTAGGAAAAGTGAGGGGGAATATAAGTTGGGGTAATAGGGGAAGGAGATTGTTCGCTAAGGAAGTGAGAAGAGGGTGAATTAGATGAGTAAGAAGTTGAGGAAAGAAGGGGAAGCAAAGTTCAAAGTGTGGTGGGAAGTTTGGGGAAGTTGGGGTAGTTCGGGAGAGAAAGTATGGGAGGGGAAGGTCTTAACAACTTAACTTACGACTTAATAGGATACCAAACCCTTTTTTGTAGAAGGCGCACGGCACCTACTTTAACCAGTTATTTTTTAAATGAAAGACTTAAATTTCTTAAAGATCTGTAAGTTTGGATTTTTGATCGAAAATTTGTTTAATTTTTGATTTAATAATACAGTTCACATTTTTTTAACTTTTCTAAAGTACCATTTTTCTAGAAGATTTTCAGATTTTTTCAGTGGGTCAGTATAGTTTAAAAGACTTATTTATTACGTTTTAAATAAATTAGTGAACAAACGTTATTTTTCAGGCTAGGCAGTTATGTTTAGCCCATTCAAATCCAGAGTTTTTGTATCAAATAAGAGAAAAATTAATATGCTCCTATGGTTAATTATGAATAGATGCTATTAGCCAATTGTTAAACAATTTTTATAAATAAATTCAGAGTTTGGCTATTTTTCAACAAATAGACTCAATTTTTACGGAATCAACTAAGAATGTCTTTTTAATAATTCTTTGCTACGATGCTTTACGGATTTACAAGAATGATTTATTATGTAAAGAATTTTCTTTTAAAAATGCAGAGTATATCTATTTTTCAACAAATATGCTCATTTGTTTCAAGAAAGCAACTAAGAATATCTTTTCTATAGCTCATTTCTAAGATACTTTGCAAATTTACAATAATTGTTGATTACTTAAAGTATATTTAAAAAAAATCAGACTTTGGCTTTTTTTCAACAAATACGCTCAATTTTTGTTTGAGGAATCGACTAATAATGTCTTTTTGACGGCTCTTTGCCATAATACTTTCCAAATTGACAACCATTATTAGTTATTTAAAAAATTTGTATGAAAAATAAAAGTATCTTAGCACTGAGTCATCGGAAAGACATTCTTAGAAGATTCCGTAAGCAAAAATTGATTAAAAAATAATTAAACTCTAAATTAAAAAAAAACATTTTATATTAAAAATATATTGTATAAATAATAACCACTTATCGTCAATTGGAAAAGTATCTTAGCGAAGAACCATTGCAAGTTCTTAGTCCATTTCGTAAACAAAAATTTAGCCTATTCTTTTGAAAAAACCAGACTAAATTTGTTTATAAAAATTATTTAAAAAAAATTATTATTGTAAATTTTCAAAGTATTGTAGTAAAGAGTTATTTAAAAAACATTCTTAGGTAAATCCGTAAAAAATGTAGCCGTTTCGTGGAACAACAGCCCAACTCTGAATCTGTTTATGTTTGGTAATTTTGCAAAGCATGACAGCAAAGAATGATCTAAAAGACATTCTTAGTTGTTTGCATAACAAAATGTAGCCTATGTGTTGAAAAATAGCCAAACACTGCATTTATTTATAAAAACTGTTTAAATGATTAATAATTTTTGTAAATTTACAAGGTATCATAGCACAGAATCATCGGAAAGATATTCTTAGCAGATTCTGTCGAAAAAATGATCATATTCCTTGAAAAAGAACTGAACTGTGAATTTGTTCATAGGCATGGTTTAAACAATTGCCAAATAGCATCCATTTTCAATTAATCGTAATAATTAATTTTTAGCTTTTAATTTATATAGAATCCCTTAAAAAAATTTTAGATAGGGGATTTTTCTAGCTTTCGATTTTTAGGAAACTTCAAAATTAAAATTTATTAAATAAAAATACACTGAAAATAAAAATGTTATCCTGCTTTTATGATTAAAAATTAAAGGTTTTTTGGAAATTATTCTCATTTACAAGCTATCCAAATTCTTGATTTTAAAATTAAAATTTTTTGTTTGTAATGCTAGCAAATTTTTATTTCATCTCCAATTCACTATAAATTTGATACAAGAGGAAACAAAATTTAATGTTATTTTTAATCTTATGTGAGTTTCTTAACCTTTTAAGGAAACTTTAAAAATATCAAAAAAGAATAACATTATCAAAACGTCAAGATTTCTCATGTTGAAAGCAAAATGGCGAACCAATGTTAAAGTCCATGGAGAGAAAGATTAGCATAAAGTTAGAGAGGCTGATACATATGACCGAGCAAAATTTAAGTTACGCCACCTCTTCAGTCCCTTGTGTCCTAGAAACGTTTCCTTACTTTGTACCAGAGTCACAGAACGATTTTTTTTCATTTTCGTACAAAAAAATTAAGAACACTTTGAATTATCAGTATGCGAAAAAAAATTGTGCCTCTTTTTTATATTAAAAAAATACGTTTCCAAATTTTCAAAGTTCAAGAGGGGGTTCCAAAATTGGTTTACTTCGAATTTTCATGCATATCGCCCCCAAATTTGTTTGAATTTACAAAAAAATGATTGCATTTTCTTTTAGAAAAAAAATTATTTTCAGAGGTTCTTCAATTTCCATGAAATTTAACACGTATTTCCCATAAGATAAAAAGACGGCTTTGTAAATTTCATTCAGAATCGTCAATAATAGGTGAATCGAGTTGAAACTCAACATTTTCCTTCACAATTGGTTTTGCGAATTTTTGGCGCTAATTATTTTTTTTGCGGTTTTTCGCATATAAATTATTTCTAATACACAAAATAATACATTATACTGATAACGAGATAGGCAATAATCAATTAAATTTAACATAAATAATGGCTTGGAAAATTTATTATTATTTATGATAATAGTCTCTTAGAATAATGCCAAAGTTGCAGTTGTTTCTAAAATTTTCCACTTTTGATCCATTTTTAAATTAGAGTGAGGTAATAATTAATTAAAGTTAATAAACATAATTGTTTAAACAATTTATTACCTTTTTTTATAATATTCTCTTTTTCATGACTTAAAAGCCAAAGCAAAGGTAAACATTTCAGAAAAAACCGTAACTTTCTAGAAATGATCTAATAGAAGGTAGTTAATAAACAATAATGAATTGTTTGAACAATCATGTTTATTAACTTGCATTCATTATTGCCTAACTAAGTATATCCGGTAAATTTTTTAAAAAAATTTACCTCGCTCTGAGTGAAAATTGGAAAGAGGTGAATATTTCAGAAAAACCGAAATTTTTTAGCATAATTCAAAGATAATTTAATTAGAAACAATAACAAATTGTTTCATCAATTATTTTTGGTGATTTGAAATAATTATTACCTTACTCTAAGAGAAAAGCTGGCAAAAAGTGAAAATTTTCAGAAAAAGCCGCATCCATCTAGCATTGATACAGTAAGAGAAGGTAGTTTAAAACAATAATAAGCTCTTTAAATATTATATTTGCATAATTTATAATGAATTGTTAACAATTATTTCTATTAAAGTCAATTGATTATTACATCTCTCTAACCGAAAAGTTAAAAATACGTTGAAAAATTCGGAACTCTATTCTAAGAGAAAATTTGCTAACAACAATAATAAATTATTGTTTAAACCATTAATGTAAACATGCAGTTATGAATAGAAAGTAGTATTTTATGTATTAGAAAGGACTTAGATAAAAAAAGATACAAAAAAATCATAACTAGCGCCAGAAACTCGCAAAACCCAATTTTTCATTTATGGGGTTTTTTTGGGGACCCTATAAAATATACTTATGGTGCTGATATTTGAAAAGTAATTATTCCCTTTTATTCTATAGCTAGTTATGAAGAGAAATTTTAACTTTCAAATCGATTCACCTAAGATTGACGATTCTGAATAAAATTTACAAAAACGATATGCAAGAAATTCGACAAAAAATTCCAAAGCATTTTTGGACCACCCTATTGTTTAATCACAAATCCTAATTTTTATACATTATAAAATTTTCTATTATTTTCTTTTATCTCTACTTTTCAGAATCGTTTATTTTTCCATTTATTTGAAAATAAATAAAAAAAGTGTTTCATATGTCACCAGAGGAATAGAATAAGTCGGAGTAGATTAAGTAGAAAACGACCTGTGTGGTCAGACAGAACTGCCGTTATTGATATGCGATACACGTCTCTCAAGGGAGAAACGTTTTCTTTTTTCCCCCTGAAAACAGACATAGAATAAATGCAGAAGCGACCCAAACAATTAGGTGCAAAAAGATATTAAATTATTATTGACATGTCATTTTTATCCTAATTATACTTTAGAAAATATTGTTTTACGATGCGATGCTTCACGAGCAGAAAATGTTGAAGGAAAATATACTCGTCCAGTTATAGTTTTAGACTTCAATTAAAAAAAAATATTATTAATTTATTTATATAGATCTAATTTATATTTATGAAGATACTTAATTTAATTACTCTGATCACTTCAAATTCTAGCAGGTTGGAAATTATGTTTAATATTTAAGCGGGATGAAATCCTGCGCTAAGTCTGTGAAAATTAATTTTTTATTATTATTCGCTTTAAGACGTTTGAAACTAGTTTTAAAAGACACTTGAGTACATAATTGGGTCAATACGTAAAGATTTATTGACCTAAAGTACTCCTAAGGACTTCTGGTCACCCTTAGGCAAAATATTAAGTCCTATTCGTCCTAATAGATGGTAGAAATTCAAACTGGTTTTAAAATACGTTCTTTAACTCCCCAAACTACATATAAAATAAAAATTTAATTGTAATCAAGGAAACATCCCTGCGTAAAAAAACCAAACACTCTCAATGACAAATAATGGTTAAATATATCCTAATAGGTTGTGAAAATCTGAACTGTTCTTGAAATACGTATTTTGCCTATACAAATAACATATCAAAAAAATTTAAAAATTTAGATTAGGAAACCTCCCAGCGCAAAAAAGAAACCAAACAACTTTGATGACATGAAAATCATTAAAGTTGCCCAAATAGATTTTGAAAATCTGATCTGGTTCGTGAAATGCGTACGTCTTCTGACTCAAAAAACAACAGATCACGACATTCAAAAAATTGTAGATAAGCCAACCTCCCTAGACAAAAAAAATTCAAACACCCCCTAAGATATCAAAATTTCCAAAATTGCCCTGATAGATCGTGGAAATCCGAACTGGAGATAAAATACGTCACAAACTATTAGGGTAATTTTTTTCTTTTTTGATTTGTTGTTTGGGGAGTTTAAAATACGTATTTGAAGAACAGCCAGAATTTTTACAATCTATTAGGGCAATTTAAAAGATTTTTATTAGTTGAAGGTGGTTGTTTTTTTTCAGGTGTGTTACCTTATATGTATTTTCCAAAATTGTTAATATGTTTTTAGGGTGTTCAAAACGTATTTAACAACAGTCCTAAATTTCACAATCTATATCAGGGCAATTTTGACGATATTTTTGGTCGTCAATTAGGGGGGTTAATTTTTTTTGTGCTTGGAGGTCTTCTTATCTAAAATGGGTTACAAAATGTGTATGTTATTTGTGGATTAAAGAGACGTATTTTAAGAATAGTTCGGATTTCCAAAATCTATTAGCGCAAATTTTAATGATTTTTATGTCTTTAAGGGTAGGCAGTTTATTTCGCACATGGAGTTTACATTACCTACAATTTTTAAAATTTTTTATATAGTATTTAGAAAGTCAAAATATGAGTTTTTATGCCAGATCAAATTTTCACAATTCATTAAGGCAATTTTAAGCATTTCTATATCGGCAAGGGTATTTATTTTTTTAGGAAGGTTTCCTTATCTACAATTTTTATCATTTTTTATGATACTTGGGAAGTTAAAAGATATATTTTAAGACAACCCGGAAATTGCACAGTCCATCAGGGCAATTTTGACGATTTTTTTTTCGGGTGAGGGTGGTTTTTGCGCCGGAAGGTTTCCTTATCTAGAATTTAATAAAAAATTTATTCCTATGTTATTTGCAGACTCAAAGGACGTATTTTAAGACCAGGTCGAATTCCCAAAAGCTATTAAGGCAATTTTGTCGATTCTTTTCATAAAGGCTGTTTGTTTCTTTTGCGCAGGGTGGTTTCCTTATCTACCATTTTTTAGCTTTTTGATATGTTGTTTAAAGAGATAAAATATTTATTTTAATATTAGTTCGAATTTCCAAAACCTATTATGAAAATTTTAGTGATTTGTATGCGTTTAAGCGTTTTTGGATTTTTTTTCCAAGTAGGTTTGCTTATCTACAATTTTTTTTTTAAATTGTATATGGATGATTCTCTGTGTTAAGGTCACTTTTAATAGAAGCAACTTTTTTTGAAAAAAAAATTCTGAAATAGGTTTTTTTTGTATCACACCTATTAATTGGTGCTACAATAAGCAATAATTAAAATATTTGAGCTTAAAAATATTTTTTGCAATTTTTTTAAACAATTTGTTGACAGAGTTATCGGGTTCCTTTTAGAATTTGGATTCATGGACCAATTTCTATAGAAATGAGTATTCGAAAGTTTGTCGGTTCACTGATTTCGAATTTTATAGCAGAATTTCCAAATTCAAGATGGCTGATCCAATATTGCGGATCAAAATTTTCAAAACAGTCACCAGTTTATAAAAAAGGTCATCCTAAAGTCTTTAGGTCGGTCGAATCCAAATATAATAATAGAATTTTTAAACTCAAAATAGTTTATCCAATATATTGGATTAAAAATTAAAAAAAAAATGTTTCTACAGGAATGGTTGTGCTTCCGTATTTTGGGTTACTGCATGCAAATGTTATACGCTGGACGAATGAACTCTCTAGTACTCTAAGATTCAAAAGAAAGCATTTCATAATTATTAATAAATTTTTGTTAAAAAACACTGTAATTTATCAAAATTATAGACGCTCCCAAAACATAACTTATATTTTCACGTATACTCGCATATGACAGTACGTTCTTTTACTTTAATAAGGCTTACAATGGAGTAATACGTCTCATAAACACGGATTTATTTTTTCATACGTCTCTTCATTTCTTTGCTAACGTTTTTGTCCTTTTTTTATTCATTTAAATCATACTGAATTTACATAAATATTACTTTTTCAAAACACACATAACCTATAAAATTAAGTACTGTAAGCATTTTTAAAAAATTGGAATGTTTTAACATTATTGTATAAAAGGATCAGAAGAATAAAATGAATGAAAACTATAAATATCAAAGTAAATTACATTGGTCTTATAAACTTGACCTATAAAATGTCAGATTTGAAATAAAATCAGTTCTAAGAAGAAAAAACGAATTTTGAAGGTTATAATTTGTTCGAGGTTTCAAAAATCGCTCAAAACTACATTTAAGTAATATATTTTCTTCTCCTAATGACATAAAGAATTAATTAAAACAGACTCCATCACTCAAATACACTGAAATATACGTATTTGAAACTGACACCTCAGGCCCGGGTCACAGCTCATGGAGCGAGACCCTAAATTATTATTAATCATTACCTTCGAACTTCTTCATGACAAAATGCATTATATATTTCATTCCTTAACAATCTCAAGTATTTTAGAATAGAATAATGTTAATAGGATGCTTTGTTCAATAAAAAATCATGAGGAACATGGTTAACCTATTTGCGTTTCATCCCTGAGTTTGAATTCTGAGACGTGCGATTACAGGACGTGTAATGTCAACCAACAATAAAATATTGATTGTGCTTATTAAAATGAATAAATTAAAAAGTGCTTTAAAGGCATTATTCACTATGACTCCCTTTAAAGATGTGTTAGGTTGCAATTTATATATTTTCCCGAAAAGTGTCCAATTTACCTGGATCGTGTAATGACACATAATAAAAATACGCTCAGGTTTAACACGTTTTATGTTAGTTTAAAGGTGAATATTTTAAATTTTACCATTGATTCATATACAGATGTGTTACTTTGACTTATTTATTGAAGAATTACATTGATACTGATCAAAATAACAAGAAAAATCGTCAAAAACTCATCTTATTGTCATTACACGTTCCAGGAAAAAAATTAGGGGGAAACTTTTCAACTCAAAATCCTCTTATCTTTAAGTGCGACAAAATGAAAATCGATATGCAAAAATAATAGTTTTTGAGACATACTTTTTAGAGGTACAAGTGAAAAATTATATTTTATTACCCTTGGTTTCGAAAATACTTCTCAAACTTAGCAATTTGCAGGTGGAGAACAAGGAAAGGGCATTTTTTCAAGTAGTTAATGCTTGTTTAATATATTTTTCAGGTAGGAAAATCTGTGTTGGTCTTATGCTTTCGGTCCGTGTTATTAAAACAATTAATTTTACCAAATTATAAAGCAATTCAATAAATATTCACAAAGATATTACACGGGGAAGCGAAAGTGACCTTTATGTGGAGAATTACCCATATGTTGTTTGGGGAGTTAAAATACATATTTTAAGATGAGTTCGGATTTTCACAATCTATTGGGCCGAATGGGACTTGACGTTTTGTGCAAGGGTAACTAGATACTTTGGATAGTTTAGGTTAATGAATCATTATGATTTGACTAATAATATTAACGTTTTAATAGTAATACTAATTAATAATATTTCAATCTGTCTGATTCGTAACATTTAAAATTAATTTGTTAAAAATAGTAGTTATTAAATTAAAGTAATATAATTGGCATATTTTTAAACAATTTCATTAAATATGAAGAAGTCCTTGCCAAATTAACACAAATTTATTAAGTACGAAAAAAGCTTAATTAAATTCCACCCTGGAATCTTGGATTTCCATTTACCTTAATTTGAAGTATCTTAAGAGAATCTGCTTCCTCGTAGAGGAAGGTTTTGTAATGACCTACATTTTCGAATATAATTCTTTGACATATTTCGACATAATTCTACTTCAGGAGTTCGAAAATACAATTTTTTCGAAATGACCATGTGTGTGTGTGCGTGTGTGTGTATCTGATAGGATTTTGAGCTAGATCGGCTATTTAGAATTAGTTTTTTGGGGTTTACAGATTTAAAAAAAAATACCTTGCTTATATGAGAAAAACTGGTATGATATTCAAAATACAACAATACGACATGTAGCGTATTTGTTCGCCTCTTTGAGACGCATCGACCGATCTATTGTTGAAAGTTTCATGACCTACCAGATCGATTTATAAGGTTTAAAAAAATGGTTTATTCTGTTTATATGAGAAAATCTTTTTTGATAGTCACAATACCACAATACAATAGTGTAGTGTTTTTGTTCGCGTTCTTAAGACGCATCGATTGACCCATTATTGAACCTCTTATGACCAGCCGATAGCGATTTATGAAGTTTCAAATAAATGTCTGTATTCTGTTTATATGAGAAAAACTTTCTTCGTATTAGGTTTACTACATAACTGTATTCGACATATTTGTTTGCGTCTTCGAGACACTTTGAATAACGTATTGAAGAAAGAACCTTCTATAATCTCTTATGATCTAGCAATGCCGATTTATAAATTAAAAAATATATTTTTTACCTTGTTTATATGAGAAGAATGTTTTCAATGTAAGGAATACAACAGTAATGTATATGATATAATTGTTCGCGTCTACGAGACGCATTAATTACCCAAATTAGAACCTTTCTTGACCTACTCTCTAAATCTGAATTAGTAGAAAACTACTAATTGGTAGTAGTTTTCTACTAATTCAAATAGTGCCGATTCGTTTACTAGCAATTAGTAAAAATCTACTATTTCAATGAGTAAGAATAACCGACTAAATGAATTAGTAATTATATCTACTAAAGGAATTGGTAATGCTACTACTAATTGAATTGGTAAATGTATTGCTGGTTACTATTTTAAATGGTAGTTTCAAGTAAAGTAAAGAACTTATTTTGCGATGAAGAGAATTTTATTAAAATACATTAATCTATGAATTTAAATAATAATTCAAAGAAATTTCTATTTTATCTTCTTATACTTAACACTCAGTGCCTATTTAGGTCAAATTAATGTGGGACCTGTATTAAATTGTATTTGAACCGTTTCAAATTCCTAAAGTTCATAGTAAAAATATTACATTTTAAAAAAGATAGATGAATTTGTAACCAAATAGTTAAATTTAAAACCAGAAAGATTAAATTTCTACGAAAAAAGACGATTTTTCAACAAAAGACATGAATTCTCAATCAAATAGTTGAATTTTTAACTAAACAATATCAGTTTTTAATCAAAAATGGAATAGTTACATTTTCAGTAAATAAATTAATTTACTAGAAAAAACCAAAAAAATTAATCTAAAATGATGAATATTTTACTGAAATATATGAATTCTGATCCAAAAGGACGCATTTTTAACAAAATAATAACTTTCAACTAAGTAGTTTTTATCTTTAATCTAAAAGATGAAATTTCAATTAAAATGATGAATACTTAAGAGGAATACTTACATTTTCAACCAAAAAGATAAAGCTTTAAACAAGAAG
>CAKNWT010243246.1:0-12430 GCA_932066315.1 Andricus coriarius
AAAAAAAGCTGTGTTATCTAGCTGTTTATGAAATTTGAAGAAGTAAGGCCGTTTCCAAGGAAATATGATCGACATAAAATTTGGCAAGTTCTGCACTTATCGCCTGTCAGGCTCGTTTTAAAAACTACTCTTTTAATTTTAACAATTAAACGCGTCGACAGATTTTGATATAAAACTATGAGACAGAAAATTATCTTAAAGGAAGGAAGAAATCGATAATTCCGCGCGAAGTCAAAAAGCTAATTTAATAATTTCCTTAATTTCTATTACTTAACATTTGAGAGTTCTAAATTTTCGTGTTAACCTCTACATTTTTAATTTTAACCTGACACCAACCTGAACACAGAAGGGTTCGGGGTGACAGTCTTGTTAAAACAACTTCATGCGCGCTTGTTCAAATACAGTTCCGCCAGAAGGCTGATACCGTGTGGGATCTAGTTCCCGAGATCTTTTTGGGGATCGTACGATGATCGATTTTGGGCACCACGGAGGGCTTTGACGTTGATGGTCGGGTATCCAAAGTTTGTGGTGATACCGGAGTTCGTTTATCCTTACGGCCGAAAACTGCCCTCAGAGGCTGTTGTTTTCGGGTAGACCCGTACGAATGTAACCGGGTTTTTATATGGCAACCGGTTCGTTAGGTTGCTCCCGAGCTTCGTGTGTCGCCCTATTGCGCTGACACCCCCTCGAGATTCGAATACGATACTCTTCTTTTCTTCCGAAGACCGCCTTACCTTCAATAAATTTTATGTCCGCCCCTGGAGTAGGGGATCTCAGAACAATGTGTGTGTGGGGGGGGGGGGGCTTGGTTGGTTCTTTCGAGGTTAAAGACTGCTGAGTGGCCTCAGTCACTTCCTCGTCCAGCGTAATCGTGAGTAGTGAGTCAGTTCTTTCTGGCGGCGCCGATACCTCTGGGGTCTCATTCACCTCCTTATTCAACGTAATCGTGATTGGCAAATGGAATCTTTCTGGGGCCGACGCCGTGGTGGTCCTAACCACCTCCTCTGCCGAAGTAATCGTGATGGGCGAACGAGTTCTTTCGGGTGATGTCAATGCTTCGGCAGCCTGGAGAGCCTCCTCAGACGATCGGCAACACTTCATTAAGACGTGGTCAGTTATCGGCGAGATTATGAGGTTTGGTGTCGAGGGGATGCTCGCTCCTATAGATTGTTATGAAGCCAGATAAGCGCGTTGCCATTTATCTGGGCGGTCCAGTTCCTTTTTTCTTGCTTGCGGAAGAGCACTCCGTTGCTTTGCTTAAGCCCTCCGGCTTTGCTCACTCCTCCTCTTATGGAGACTTGGTTTATTCTTCTTCGCCGGACCCATCTACGATCGGGGATAACTCCGATGTAGATATTTTCCTCTTTAGTTTGCCCGTTAGAAGAGAGGAAGAAAAATCGTTCCGTTTTGAGCAAAAGTATGAAAAAGATACCTTTATGCCCGTGGAAGGACCGTAGGATAAAATAAGAACTTCGATACGTGTGAAAGGACCGTAGATTAAGCGAGAACCTTGATCGTCGTGAAAGGACCCTAGGATAAAATAAGAACCTCGATCCTAGTGAATGGACCGCAGGATAAGCGACAACCTCGATCCTCGTGAAAGAAACGTAGGATAATAAGAAAACCTGGATCCTCGCAAAATGACCGTAGGCCGAACAATATGGCGGCCATAACTATAGAAAGTGCCTTAGGCATGTGTGTAAAAATTCAGAATGGCGATAAAAGATTCATGCAGTAGCTCTTCTGGCTACTGGTTCGAATGAAGAATCACTTCTTAACTCGGACATGGTTTTAGACTCGCAAAACAAAATATACGCATAAAGGTGGTAGTTGGGTGTACAATTTAAACCATGAATAATATAAACAATAAAATAGCCTCGCAATGGACTGAAACTTTTATTGACGAAACGCATAAACACGGTAAACGTAAAGGTCGAGTTTCAGGCGATGAATGGAAACTGGGTGTTTGGAATGCTAGAGGAGTGAGTGATCTAAAAATAAGAGAACTACGAGAAACTATGCACGTAAGGAAACTAGATATTGTATGTGTACCTGAGACGAAGAAAAAAGGTCGCGAATGTAGAAACATAGAAAATGGGGTATTGAAAGGCGGTTTTGAAATCTGGTCAGGAGTAGGTAGCGAAACACATGCTAGTCAAGGGGTCAGTTTAATTATGAATAAAAAAGGAAGACAGCATCTCAAAGATCATGATTTTGTATCTCCCAGATTGTTGTGGGCTAGAATGATGGTAGGAATCAGAAGATTATTCATCGTAGCGTGCTATGCCCCCGTCGATAGTGACCCGAGGGCAGTCAAAGGCGCCTTCTGGGACACTTTAAATGATACAATTAATACCTGCGATCAAGGTGAAAGAATAATTTTTGTAGGAGATATGAACGTATGGGTCGAGGTCCAACGTCAAGATACAGATACGGAAAGGGTTCTAGGTAAATTTGGGGGTCCAAGAAAAAATTATAATGGGGAAAAGTTAGTTAGCTTAAGCTTAGAAAAGGGCCTATTCATTATAAATACTTGTTGTCGACATAAAATGATCCACACGTACACCTGGTGTAAGGAAATAGTCGCAGTATAATTGACTTCGTTATTGCGGATGAAAGACTAAGAGAACTAGTTAAAGATACCAGAGTCATGAGGGGTTCCGAATGCAATTCTGATCATTACCTTTTAGTCTCCAAAATAAACTTAGGGCGGGGATGAAGAAGAAAGAAAACAACAAAAACGAAACAAATGCGAATCAAGATTGAAAATTTACGGAACCCGGAAGTGCGTATAGATTTTCAGAATAAGATAAACGAACGCGTAGATAAGGCAAATTGGAAGGGGTTTAGAATCAATGAAGATGTAGAGGGCGCGTGAGCTATGTTACGAGATATCATTGTTAAAACTGCGATTTAAATATGTGGTACAGCGGTTGTAGGAAGAAAATCTGGTTGTGCATGGTGGAATAATAAAATTAAGGCAGCCCAAAAAGAAAGGAAAAAAGCGTACGAGAGAAAGTTAAACATCGCAGTCTTAGCGATGAGGAGAGAAATAGGCTTGAAAGTGATTACAGACACAAAAACAGGAAAGTTAAACGACTAGTCAAGGAAAGTAAAGATAAAATCAAAACAGAAGAAGAAAAGAAATTACAAAACGACTTTCAAGGAACCATGAAAGCAATATTTAAAGAGATGAAGGAAAGTAAAAATACAGAGCTTGTGAGCATGAGAAACAGCAAAAGTGAAATGCTATATGATACAGACGGGATAGTAGACGCTTTGAAAGACTCTTTCAAAGAATTATTAAGAGGTGAAGATATAGGACAACAGAACTGCGACATAGAACATAACGAATTAGAAAACCCAATTGAGAAAGTCTGTGTCACTGAAGTTAGAGATATAATTAAGAACTTCAAAAATGGTAAGGCTGCTGGTTTAGATAGTATTAGCGCTGAAATGCTTAAATACGGTGGCGAATACATACCTCACAGGTTGTGCGAATTGATAAATTTATGTATCGAGACGGGACAAGTCCCAGACGATTGGAGAAAAGCGATTATCGTACCAATATACAAAAGAAGGGGAGATAAAAACAACTGCAATAATTACAGAGGTATAAGCTTGCTAAGTACCGTAAGTGAAATATACTCAAAAATACTTATTCGGAGAGTAATGGAAATTACAGAAGAAAATATATGGGAAGACCAAAGTGGATTTATGCCAGGAAGGTCATGCACAGATCAGATATTTAGCTTAAGACAAATCACAGAAAAAAGCTTAAGAGTAGGAAAGAAAGTTTTCTGTACATTTGTTGACCTAGAAAAAGCATTTAACAAAGTAAATAAAAATAAACTTTGGGAAGTCCTTAAAGAGTACGGAGTTCATGGATGGCTCCTAAAAGCAATACAAACAATATATGCAAGTAGTAAAGCGAGTGTAAGGGTAAATGGGAAACTGAGTGACTGGTTCGATATTACGCAGGGTGTTAGACAAGGATGCGTTATGTCCTCATGGCTATTTATTATTTTTATGGACAAGTCTCTAAGAATGGCCCTCTTCGGCGAAGAACGTGTAGATCTCGAAACGGTGAAGGTGCATGGGTTGGCTTTCGCAGATAACAAGATTGTTATGGCAGTCAATCGAAGACTTGCAAAGAATGTTGAACAAACTCAATACAAGCATGAAGAACATGGGCCTCGAAATTAACGTAAATAAAACAAAGATAATGGTGTTTGAAGGAAAAGGTGAGAAAACAATGTGCAACATTGTCCTGAATGATGAGAGTTTAGAGCAAGTTGACAAATACGTATATCTAGGCAGCCTATTTACAAGCGACGTAAAAATAGATGGGGAGTTAGATAGGCGCATTAATGAGGGTAAGATGGTTATCGGTAGAGCAGGGTCCATTCTCAGAAATAAAAACAAATCAAACGAAACTAAAATGACCGTATATAAAGCTTTAATTGTACCGGTTATACTGTAGGGTCGCGAGACATGGACATGCCAAGAAAAGGTCAAGAGTAAAATTAACGCGATTGGCATGAAAGCTCTGCGCATAATATGCGGGAAAACACTGATGGGCAAAGTGCGAAACGAGATAATCCTCAAAGAATGTGGTACAGGGGAGACACTAGTTGATATATGGGAAGAAATCATTTAAGGTGGTTCGGACATCTTGAAAGAATGAAAGATGAACGACTGACCAAACAGGTGTATAAAGGTAAATTAAATGGCAGAATGCCTAGAGGTAGACCGCCGAAAGCATGGATAGAGTCTGTGAATGAAACATTAATCCGAAGAGACATAAGAAGCCATAAAATCAGGAGAACTTGCATAAAAAAATGCATGGACGTGAGTGAAGCTAGTGAAGTATGCCAGGATAGAAAAGTTTGGCGACAAATAGTTTATAAAAAGAATGTGTGTAGAGTGAATGATGCCTGAAACAAAGACTTTAGATACTAATGGGCCCAAGTGGGGAGCCACACATAACAATTTTGTGAGACTATCCACGTGGGGTGATCGCTAGAGAGATTGATCAGCGGCCTGGGTTGAAGCAGTGTTGCGGAATGAACGTGTTATTTAAATAAGTAACACGAGAATTCCAGATCAATCTAAAATATCTATGACTTACACCTATATACCTATTTCCCCTATACCTATATACCCAAGCATATACTAATACTTTCCAACCGAGCAATTCACGCCTACTTTGAAAGGGAAACGGCTTAATGGTATAATAATGTAATTCACTGTCATCTGACATCTTGCATTTTGCACATTTGACTCAGAATTCTAGATGACCAACTCAAAAAAACCAGGTATAACAAATTTGGTATGGTTCCATTGATTTTTGTAAATTTCAACCATCATATTGGATCCGCCATATTGAATTTCGCAAATTTAAGTTCGGATTCCCATCTATATTAGGTAGCTTCTCATCATTCATCATTTCTAACACCTTGACTATTTCTTTCTTTGTTATGCCTTCATGCTCGTCGCTTTCCCGTTCATCTTTTCCTTATTTGCTAACTTTCTTCACTACACCTCCTAGGCAATTAATAATTTTTTTATTTAATTGTACCATATCAATGGCCTAGTTTTATATTTTCCTTCCTTTCCCCTCTCTATTGATTACCTTTCGAACTTCTTGTTTGGCCCTAGCCTTCTCTGCCTCTTTGTCAAACCTTTTTTATCACACTTCTCAGTATACTTCATTTTCTCCTATATTCTTCTCCATTACCTTTTTATTTCCTCCGTTTTCCTAATTCCTTTCGCACTTATTTCTTCTTCTCTTTACGTTTCTTTCCAAGCCTACTGCAATACAGTAGCATATCCTCCACTCGTCGCTTCTTTCATTTCTCGTCTCTTGTTGTTTCCTATTAGTTCTTATGTCAGACCCTTTATTACTATATTTCTTCATCTTTCCTCTCTCGTTTTCCGTTTTATTATTTTTTATATTTTTCTCAACCTTTCCTTATCGTCATTCCTACTTTCCAAATCTGCTACCTATTTACTAAGCTCTATTCCTGTTTTTCTAGACTTTATTCTAAAGTCTGCATCCTTTTTTCCAAATTTTCCCTAACTTCTTCGCATTTCCTCATTTCTTTTCTAAGTTCGGCCATTTCTTTCCTAATTTCTTGTTATATTTTCTCTCCCCTTTTCTCTTTCCTTTTTTCCTATATCTCTATCTAATTCTACCTCATCCTCACTGCTCTCTCTGCCCTATCCCGCTTCCTACCTATTAATAAATCCCACGATCGAACCCAAACTCTCCGTCATCAATGTCTACCGTTATATCGTTTTTCTGGACTTTCCCCTTGCCTTCTTCCATTTCGACCCACCTTTCAAGGTAAAAAATACTTCCTGATCAGAATGCCTTTCATTATCGCTTTCGCTATATCTATTACACATTAACCCGATTCCAAGTAATCTCTTCCTGCATCGACCGTCTTATCTTACGTAAACTCTGCCGCCACGGCGATACCTCACCCTACTACCGTACCTTGCTCAGACTCTTACCCTGACTTTCTTCCATGCTTCTTAGGCCTGGTACCTAAACTCCGCTACACCGGTTCTCCCTCACTGCTCTCCACGCCACTTGAACTAACCTCACAGCTCACCCAAATTAGCCTCAATCACAGAAACTATACTTATCCCTTCACTTCCTTTATTTCTAATAAACAATCTTTCGCTCACAGAACTTTATTGCACATTCTTACTATAAACTCACTTCAAATTTCAATACAATTTCCTTATACTCGGTACCACATAATCATCGCTACATAACACTTCCATGCCCGAAACGAAAGTCCTAAAAATATTATATTTAGTTTTCAACATCCAATTGTCCAATTTTAATCGCTTCGAATTGAAAATTATTTAAGTTTGAAAGCTTTTAATTTTAAATTCTTAGCATGTGATGTCATCTCGTATAAAGTTCCCACTCTTGCTCACTTTCTGGGACAGAAGGACCTGGATACCAGTATACGTTGCAGTTGCGTCGGAATTAACTTTTCTATCCGAGGAATCATGACCGTAGCTTCTGGAACCTGGAGCTTCTCATAATAATAATCGATAAATATGTTAGATTTTATTTAATAGCAATACATTTATAATTATTTATATTTTTTGTTATGTTTCAGAGAATACGAGGATCACTTAAACCCATTAGAAGTACGGCGATTACCACTCAGTGAAACAGATGCACCATTTGTAATTGCTTACGTCTCTAAAACATCAATCTCTTACATCCAACTCGGAACTATATCAATACATGATTTTAATTAAAGTGACGCCACTATGATTTTGTTTTATTTTAATGATCGAGATACTTTTTTCTCAGCGAAGCTGCGTAGAAATATGGGATATACTTGAAATTCATGTTATACAGTTGACATTTTATGCCTAGATGTATGCTGACAAAGACTTGGGAGAAAACAATGACACCAAATGCATGGGACTAACCTTTTTTTTAATATATTCAAAAAAAATAATTTGTCGCCATAAGTGTATTTGGAGTTGTTGTAAATTTACAAAACAGAAATACAAGGAAGTGCACGAGCAACATTTCATTGTCCCATTTGGCCGATAGTACGCCAGACTTGCAGTATGGAGATTCGAAAAAACGGGCTTCCTTTGAAAACAAGAGTTATAACAAATTTCATACTGATAGAACTTAAGTTTATCAATTAAATTTAAATTAAATTCATTTCATAGAACACCCTTATCTATCGACTAGTTGGGAGCATAGAATGTCACAGTAAATAAGAACGGTGTCGATTTTCCAAAGCCTTTTTCCCGAAGCTGGCTAAATTTTTCTCGATTTGGCAAATTCATAGAAGGATAATAAACTGTCTTTAGTGGAATTATGAATTATGACATACAAAATATCAAGTCTTCTAAGACCTTGTTAGTAAGTGGATTGGTGTCCGATTGAAAATTCTGATAACTCTGATGACTGGTTCGACAAGTACTGAAAGTACTCGTACTTATACCATTTTTTACTTGAACCACTTTGCTTAGAAAGTGCATACAATCAGCCAAAGAGATATTGAAGCTAAGCTTTTTACGGTTATGAAATACATTTTAGTGAAAGCAACAAATAATAAAAGCTTTAACACAATAATACTTTTTACTATTCATTTCCTAACAATTGATCTTAATGCGAGCGACATTTGGGCTTATAAATACGCCTTCTTATTTCAAGGGGTATTTACTGCATTTTTCAAGTTTTGATTGACGAGGGTAAACTGCTTTTATGCTTTGACGATTTTCCAATTTCGACTGGAAGTCTGGATTAAAATCGGTCGGTTTTATGTGCGGTACTGAAATTAATGGCACAACATGAATTCAAATTATGTTTAGACAAATGCATCTTTGGGGTTTTACAGATCGAGTATTTGCGGTACCATATTATTCCAGGCATCTGGTATTTTTTTATAATTTTAACTAGGTTAACTTATTTACTTAATTAATAATAGATTTAATGATCATAACAACAATTAATTAAGAACGAGCGAGGTTCTAGAAATGTTTGTCAAAAATTCTTATATGTGAATTGTGCTTACCGTACCGGAAAAGAAATGGAGGACATCAGCATTCGTTATTTGTCTATTTATTCCTTTATTATTCTTTATTATGTCTTGAAACTAATCCCTTTAATAATTTTTAATGTAATAGATAATAAACAATGTAAAATCAGTTCATTTATCATTGTTCCTTTGTTCACTGTCAAGAAGAGATATTCTTAAGGTAGGTTTCACAAAGGAAATACATAAAATCTGTACAGAATCGATTGTGTGAAGAGTATTATTTAAACCATTTTCGCCGGGAGCGGGTGCCAATCTGAAAAACTGCACCCGCTCTCAGCGGAATCGCCGTAAAATTTTAGCCGTAACAATCTCTTACGACAGTGAAATAGGTGGTTACAGCTTGTGAAAGACTCAATGCGATTATCCGGCAAGAGTTTCGTGCACCCTAAGGAGACGGAGTGACCCTAGGACGACCGCCCTCTGCATTTTCCCCGCAGTGTCTTAGCATGTTGTTAACACGCAGGAATGCTTTTCAGGCTATTGAATCTCTCGTAAGGTGTTTATACCTCTCTTTCTTTGCATTCTCCTTGGCTATAATGTTTTTGTCAGCTGGTGCTGAAAATTCGATAAAGAACATGGTTCGCTTCTCGAAGTCAAGGAGAACTATGTCAGGCCTTGAGTGCGCAATTCAAAGATTTGTCGAGAATATAAATTTCCAGTATATGCGGCACTTGTCATTCTCGAAAATTGACTCCTTTTCCCTAGGAACGTTTAGCCGAGCTGTATTAAGGCTAATGCCGTAAGAATGACACAGATGGTAATAAAGCACTCTTAGTGCCGCATTGTACCTTTGGATGTAGGTTGTCTCCGCATGACCTGGACAACCAGATATATGCCAAAATGAAGCCCTCCGTGCCGGACTTCAATCCGGGTGATTTAAGGAAAGCACACGTTAGCTCATACGACATCGACTGATCCTCCACATTTATGTAGAAGATGGCGTGCATCCTCTTGTCGAGGAGCTGTTCACGGAAGTTTTTCCCCTTTGCTTTCTTAATCAGGGCTTTCAGGAATGAGTACTCGAGATGGATAAGATTTGATGCACTTTGCTCATCCCTGAGATTGAAGTCAAGGTCGAGTGTTTCAGCAGCCTTCTCCGCTGCTTTGTACAGAAACACTCCTTTGCCCACTTCTTCGTGCTTCCTGACCATTTTAAGGAGAGGCTCTTGCCATTTGCAACTATATGTGCTGTACCCAGAATCATCCTGTCGTAAAGATATTCAAGATTCAGCATTCCACGACCACATTGACAGCGTGATATGTAGAGTCGCGGAACAGAATACTTTAGGTGCATGCTTTTGTTCATGTGAATAACCTTTCGTGTCCCGATATCAAGGGGTCTGAGCTCGTTCTTCGTCCATGGAACCATTCCAAATGAATAGAGTACAACCGGGACGGCAAGCATTTTCGTTGCAGATACTTTGTACCTCGCCGACAGTTCGGAAGACCAAATCTGTGGGATAAGACGTTTGTATCTGCTTGGGAGAGTATCCTTGATAGATGTCACGTCCTAAATGTGGGTTTATGGCACGCCCAGGAATGTATGGGTCTCTCCAACGCCAAGGTGTCGTATAGCGCTTCTGTCGACGAGCTCAGGGTATTTTCGCACCAACGACTGCGAAACCATGCCGAATTCCTCCGGTTAAAGAGCGATGCTTCATCAGGTTCAGTTTTCTCTCAAGCCCAAAGATCTGGCTGAACTGGATGACGAGCTTTGTGAAGGTTTTTTCGAAGAATCTGACCTCTTGTCTATTAATTATAGCGTGTATAATGCAGAGTGAGCATCGCCGGATGCAAACCGTGAAACAAAACCAACGGCTGATCATAAGACCAGAAGACGAATGCATCAAGTCACCACAAAGATAGGCTAGGCGCTAACGGCCAATCCGTTATCACACACTTAACAAGTCGAAGCTGCTGACCATCAGGCAGCATATTGTTGACAGAATACGGGTACTATCTGACACCAGGAGAAGTCTAAAGTGGAGGGAGAGGTGGGTTAGAGAAAACCAACAGTTTTGCTCTGACCAACATTCCGTGAAAGAAGACTAAAAAACATGAATGGCTTTAAGGAGCTGTGCAATTTCCTCATAACATCTGAGAAAGAATGACCACCTTTCACTACTGAGGAGGTGAGAAAAGTATTATTAAGAGGTATGAAGAACCATTCTGCTCCGGAACCGGATGGTGTCAAGACCTTCTGGTGGAAGAAGTTTCCTTCAACCCACTAGCATCTGTCCCGCATTTTCACCTCGTATCTAAAGTTGGAAGATCCTATTCCGGAGTGTTTGGTGGAAGGGTGAACAATACTCCTGCCAACAATGGGCAGCTTAGCTTACCCAAAGAAATACAGACCAATCACTTGTCTGAACACACTGTATAAGATCTTCACAGCTGTCCTAAACAACAGGATTGTTCGAAGAATTGAGCCTGTCTAGAGTAAGATGTACGAAAAATATGGCTTGTAAAAAGGTGTAGCAGGCTGCCGAGAGAACCTGCTTATTGACAGATGCGTCTGCAAAGACGCAGCATCCTAACACCGCAATCTATGAATGGCCTGGATTGATTACCGGAAACCTTTCGATTCAACCTCCCATTGACTTATCATCTGCGACAACCGACAACGTCACCTTTCAGAGACGTGTCTTTCAAGACGTCACCATGAGCCTGCTCCTCTTGTGCCTTACATTATTGCCACTATCTGTCGCACTTTGCCATTCCGAAGGGTAATTTTGCGGGAAACCCTGAAATAGAAAGCAGAAGGTCACTCATGTATTTTACATTGATGGTATTAAGATTTATGCTAAAAATAAAAGGCAATTACAACTAGCTCTAAGGATTGTCGAGGAATACTCTCAGGAGATTGGAATGGAGTTGAGGTTAGAAAAATGCGCCAAGGTTTATTTGAAGCGATGAAAACTTTATGGGCTTTCCCGCAGACGACAGAGCCGCATTCAGGACGTGACATCTTTAGAGGATGCTTAATAATGCCGATACACACGTCTCATCCTACGGATATGGTATTCCGAACTGTCGGCGAGGAACAAAGTATTTGCGACGGACATGCTTGCCATCCCAGTAGTGCTCTATTCATTTGGTGTCGTTCCATGGACGAAGGATGAGGACAAATCCCTCGATATCGGGTCCCGAAAGGTTATGCGCATGAACAAAAGCATGCACTTTAAGTCTTCTGTTCCGCGACTTTACATCTCACATTCAGTCGCAAATGGACAAGAGGCTTTTCTTAAAATATTCAGGAAATATGAAGAAGTGGGCAAAGGGGCGTTTCTGTACAAAGCAGCGGAGGAGGCTGCTGAAACACTCGGCCTTGACTTCAATATCAAGGGTGAGCAAAATGCATCAAATCTTATCCATCTTGAGTACTCACTCCTAAAGGCCCGGATTAAGAAACCAAAGCAAAGAACTTTCTCGAACAGCTCCTCGGCAAGAGGATGCACGGCGACACTAACCAGCGCGAGCATAAGCCCACTCATGTCTTTTATATGGATGACCTGAAGATCTATGCCTCTGGTAAAAGCAAACTTCAAACTGCCATAAATATCGTCAAGAATTACACAGGAGACACTAACATGCTTGCCGTCCCGGTTCTGCTCTACTCGTTTGGGGTGGTTCAATCAACGAAGAACGAGCTTATGGCCACGAGAGATGATTGGTGAAGGAGCGTTCTTTTACAAAACCGCGAAGCATGGGGCCGAGACACTTTTGCTTTCCTCAGATACTTGTTCGTAACCTTAAAGCCATACCCGCGTACCGAAAATATGCCAAGGCACTTGCGAGATGGATGCAGAAAGCTGTCATCCTTGGGTCGCTTCGTGTCC
>CAKNWT010243350.1:0-14830 GCA_932066315.1 Andricus coriarius
CTTTAAAAACTAATTTTTAAAATTAATCTTTTAAAATCATTCTGAAGACTTTTCAAAACTTGTGCTTGTGCAACTTCTAAATATCTTTTAAAATGATTCTAATTTTTTTTTAATTTTGCAAAACTGAAAAAATTGCCTTAAAATCTTCCAGATGCTTTTTTGACAATTTTGGCAATCTTTCAACATGTTTTAAAATCTTTTTAAATATTCTGCAGACAGATTTTTTTATGCTTGATTTCATTTATTTTCTATCAAAAATTGTCAAATGATAAATTGAATAATGAAATAAATTAAGATTGTAATAACCTACATCTGTAGTGATTTTCTTACTTTCGGTGATTATGTTTGTTCTGTTTAAGGGTTCTTGTAGTTTTAAAGTAATGTTTTAAATAAAATTATACTTGCTCCTTTCAGAAATGCCTAAATTTAAAAATAAATCTACGAAAATCTCGGTATCCGGGGCTACCTGACAGTATTTTTTCTTAAACTATTTTAGGCCGCATTTCAATTACCTTTTTTTCTTTTGCAGCAAGTTTTTTTCTTATACATGTAATTGCAAATTGTCGCTAGAAGCCCTGACATTATAAATATTGAAATTTTAACCTTCAAATTTGTAACTAATAAATATTAATTGTAAATTATTAAAATATTTACGCTTATATATATTCGGTACCGATTTTTAAATTTAACCATTTTTCTGTCTAATGTAGATTATTTTACCAGTAATTATAGTTTAAACAACGTGAACAAACATGAAACATGTTTTTTTATTTATTCCACATGTAACGTCAAAGCTATTTAATTTTCCACTTTTAAATTGTTCGGGGAATCACGGAGCCAATGAATGCTTATTCCTGGCACATGCGCACGAAGTTTAAGATGACTGCCGGCTGTTACCACCATGTTACTATTCTGGCAGGTAACGGATGCTCGTTACCAGCTAGAAAACTGACATACAAGTAACAATTCCTCTCATGACATGTGATCACTTAGGAACTTTCCACGATAGTAACAGGTTAGCTGGGTATACCCGGTAATAAAAAATATGTTACCGGATATAATCTTGGACTATTAACTATTGGACAGCGATCCAGATTATTAGAACTACAATCTATATATATTAAGAAATAGATATTGCAGGATAATATCTTGCATTATAAAACTTTAAAATCTGATTAAATCTATTTATAATCTGAGATAATAAAATCCATAATCCAAGATTTTAAAATCTAATTTCCATATTAGAATCCTGGTCCATTGGATAACCTCAAATATATATATATATAATTTGTGCAAACGTATTTATAAACCAATACAAAATTTTGATAGACGAGCTCGGATGTAGAACTAAAAAACAAAGTTCAATTTTCTAAAAACACAATTAGCAGGAAAGTGGCTATCAAGACTACAATCACGAAAGTAAAGGAGGCTAAGTTTCTGTACTTGTACAAGTGGCAGTGATGTGTAATCAAAAGGAATATAAACTTACCCATTTTCTAAATCTAAATCACGTGTGATTTAGCACTAATAATCATTTTAAAACTTAATTATCACTTGTTTTAATGCATACGAATGCATATGACACGCGCCACGATGCGACGTACCATCTGAGACTACACAGATGCCTGGATAATTTAAAATCTAAGGTGTTACAATTTAATGCCTGAAGATTATAAGAATTTAACATCTAGAGATTATATTTGGAAACATCTTCATATATTAGAAAAATATTATAGATTATACGCGCTAATATACTTTTCTATGCGGTATATTATTCTTTAATTCTATTATCCAGTTCTTATAGTCCATTCTTCTCAGTGATCAGACACCTTTCCAAGACTCTCGTAGATATCCCCATCCCTACAATAATATTACAAACCCCCAAAAAATCACCCCTGGCACATTTAAAGAACTCCGCCTCAGTTCCACTTAATTGAAGCAGACAACAAAATTTTTAATTGAATATAGTCACCCCAGGCACTTTTCCAAGACTATTAGATATCCTAATTCCTACTATAATATTACACAGTCTTAAAAAGCTACCCCTAGAACATTTAGCGAACCCACTCTCAGTTGCCTTCGACTAAAGCAGCCAAAAAAATTTTAATTTCATATAATCACCCCACACAGTTTCCCAAGACTTATTAGATATCCCTATCCCTAAAAGAATATTCAACAACCCTAAAAAACCACCCCTTGTATATTTAACAAACCCTGTATCAGTTACCCTCAAATAAGGCAGGCAACCAAATTTCAAATTAAAAATAGTCACTTGAGACACCTTTTCAAGACTCTATTTCATATCGCTATACTTATAATAATATTATACAGCCTCAAAAATCCACCACTAGTACATTTAACAAACTCCGTCTAAGCTGCCTTCAACTAAAACAGCCAAAAAAATTAAATATTAAAGGTAGTCACATCCGGCACTTTCACAAGACTCTAATCGATACTCTTATCACTAAAATAATATCAGACACCCAAAAAAACACCCCTAGCATATTTAACGAACCTCAAATCAATTTAAATCGAGTTAAGCACCCAAAAATATTATAAATCAAAACTAGCCATGCCAAATACCTTCCTAAGACTCTTCTAGATATCCCTATGTCTACAATAATATTACAAACCCCCGAAAAAACACTTTAAGTACAATTTAACGTATCGAGTCTCAATTGTCTTCAACAAAAGCATACAATACAGCCTCAAAAACCCACCACTAGTACATTTAAAAAAATTTATATTTAAAATAATCACCCCACACACTTTCCCAAGAGTTGATTAGGTATTCCGATCCCTGCAATAATATTTAACAACACAAAAAAACGACCCCTAGTATATTTAATAAACGCCGTCTCAGTTACCTTCGACTTAAGCAGCCAAAAAAATTTCAAATTAGAAATAGTCACCGCATACCCTTTCCCAAGACCATAGTTGATATCTCTATTCCCACAATAATATTAGACAGCCCAAAATATCACCCCTAGTATATTTAAAGAACGCCGTCTCACATGCATTTAACTAAAGCAGCAAAAAAAGTAAATAATAAAAAATTGTTACTCCAGACACCGTCCCAAGGCTCTAGCAGATATCGTTATTCCTACCATAATATTATACAGCATAAAAAACCACCCCTAGTACTTTCATCGAACCCTGTCTGACCTTCCTCCAACTTAAACTGCTAAAAAATTAAAAATTTTAAATAATCACCCCACACACTTTTTCAACACATAATTAGATATTCCGATCCCTACAATAATATTCAAAAGCCTTTAAAAAACACTCCTAGTACATTTAGCGAATCCCGTCTCAGCTGGTTTCAACTAAAGAAGCCAAAAAATTTCAAAGTAAAAATAGTCACTGTAGACACCTACCCAAGATTCTTTTTTATATCGCTATACCTACAATAATATTCGACAACCCCATAAAACTAACCCTAGCACATTTAACAAACTCCTTCTGAGTTGCCTTCAACAAAAACGGGAAAAAAAATTGAATTGAAAAATAGTCATTCCAGGCACCTTGCCAAGACTTAAGGTTATATCCTCATCCTCACTGTAACTTCTAGCTGCCCTAAAAAACACCCCTATAGTACATTTATCAAACCTCATCTCAGTTGCCTGAAACTATAAGAGCCTAAAAATTTCAAATTAAAAATAATCATCCCACACATCTACTAAAGTCTTCTGAAGGTGTTTGGGGTGATTATTTTTAATTTGCGAAAAAGATCCTAGCCGTCTAAATTTGACGATGCTCTAGTTAAAGCGTTTATCCTATTTTTATGTTCTTTGTCCAAATTTCTTCATCGGGGGTATGTCTGCAGTGAAAAATGCTCCCTAAAAAAATATTTGATAATTTGTGATAGATGCGTATACTAGTGAAAGACGACTGAATGACCAATTGTAATGACTAATCATCTAACTAGGACTAGATCAGTCCTCATTTGCGCACGTATGTATCATATAATTCCAAGATATATTTGTTATAAGACTTACATTTGAGAAAGAACAATGGTCGCCTAAGTTTTATGACACTAATTATTAAGTTTGTTAATCATTAAAAAATAATTTAAGTAAAATAAATTCTATTGGCAAGGGAATCGTCAAAACATTTTCATTAGGGGTGTGTTCGCCTCAATTGTGCACATATGTATAGAAAATTACCAGGTAATTCTTTTTTAGCATGATTTTTATCTAGGCAGAGCACCGTGGTCGAATGAGTTTGATGACCTCTTTTATTATATTCGCTAAGTAAAGAAACCTCATTACAAGGCTATAAAATCATCTCTGCATGTACGTCATCAGAGGGAGTTTTGCGGGCGTATGTTTGCATTTTAAAATGCACCCGGAACAAGTAACTTGGTACTTTTTGTTAAACGCGTGCACTGAAATTACCAAGCATAGAATTATAACTCTAGCGTATCGCATTTTTTCAATGTAATTTTATCGACATTTTTTGTTACGTTTACAGCAATAAAAATCGGAAAGACTAATGAATTCAAAATAGATCAAAGCTTATTCTAATGCATTCAGAAGTGTTAAAAAATTTGTAATAATTTTAAAAGTGTTCAAGAGAATTTTACAGAATTCAAGATAATTCTACAGAATTCAAGATAATTCTACAGAATTCAAGATGATTCTACAGAATTTAAGATAATTCTACAGAATTCAAGATAATTCTACAGAATTCAAGAGACTTTTACAGAATTTAAGATGATTTCACGGAAATGAAGAGAGTTCTACTCAGTTAAAGAGAATTCTACAGATTGCATGAGAATTCGGCGAACTCAAGAGAATTATACTAATTCAAGATAAGTCTGCTCAACTCAAGAGAAGTGTGCCAAGCATAAGAGACTTCTACCGCATTAGAGAATTCTACTGTACTTACGAGGTATTTATACAGAATTTCAGAGAGTTATGATTAATTGAAGGGGATTCTGCCTAACTCTAGAGAATTCTCTGGAATTCGAAAAATTTTTGCTGATTTCAAGAATATTCTTCTGACCTCGAAAGAAAACACGATAATATGACTAAATTCAAGAGAATTCTGCTAAAACAAGGAGAATTCTACTGAATTTAAGAGAATTAAACAAAGTTTGAAAGAATTTTACATATTTCAAGGGAATTCTACTGCATTCAAGAGGATTCTGCTGAATTAAAAAAAATTATACACAATTTAGGAGAATTCTACATAATTCAAGAGAATTCTACTGAATTTACGAGATATTGTTACAGGATTCCCGAGAATCATAATTAATTCAAGGTAATTCTGCCTAACTCTAGAGAATTCTCTTGAATTCAAAAGAATTTGGCTAATTTCAAGAATATTCTGCTGAATTTAAAAGAAAACACGAGAACTTTACTAAATTCAAGAGAATTCTGCCAAGCCTAGAAAAATTCTACGGATTTTAAGAGAATTCTGCTGAATTTAAAATAATTATACACAATTTAGGAAAATTCTGCATAATCCAAGAGAATTATACTGAATTTACGAGATATTTTTATACAATTCCAGAGAATCATAATTAATTCAAGGACATTCTAATGAATTCAGGAGAATTCTATATTATTCAAGAGAATGGTGTTGATCTTAAGAGAATTCTACCGAACGTTAGCGAATTCTACTGAATTGACGAAAGTTCTGCCGAACTTGAAAGAATGCTACTGAATTCAAGAGAATTCTACTGAGTTCATGAGAATGATACAAAATTCAAGAGAATTCCACTGAATTCAAAATAATTTGGCTAAAATCGAAAGAATCCCACAGAATTAGAGCGCGTTTTGCTGCTTTTAAGATAATTCTGCTGAATTCAGGAGAATTCTTCACAATTCAGGAGAATTCTACTGAGTTCTCGAAAATTCTACAGAATTCAAGGGAATTTTATAGGATTCATGAGAACATTGTCTAATTTGGTTGATTATGGAAAATATTTTTTAATTATTGTATCTCGTAGACGTGTGAAGTTACACCAGAGAGTCGCAACCTACTGGAAAGGCGAACAGAGGATAAAATTATACGAACTGAACTTATTTATGCACACACAATTTGTCGATGGCACATGGACTGTCGACCGTCTAACGCGTGTTTCTGATTGGTGAATCTTTAATTGTTAATTACTCGGTAATTATTAACTTTAGAAAAACTTTTTATAATTATTTTCGACGCCATTTTTTTAAACGAGCATCACTGAAACGGCACTGGGCTGTGTCGTTTAAGTGTCGTTCCATCGGCAGGGTAGGTACTATATAAAAATATAATTTAGGCTGGACCAATCAGGAGCACGGCATAAGCAGACGTGCCTGCGTGAGTGGGAGTCCAACATAGTGTTATTGAAGCAAGCGCCGAGGTGGGTTAAGCAACGGGAGAACAGCGGACAATACACTGCATTAGACTACAGCTCATACAAGCACGACTGTTTATAACGCGCTCCTGATTATTCCAGCTTAAATATTTTTCAACTCAAAAACTAAAACATCAACGGCCAACACCGCAAGATCGACAAAGATGGTAATAAAGCACTTTTAGGGGGTGGGACACGCGAATAGTATGTGTTCTAGGTACTCAGCGTGTGCATAACACGTTCGCCACCTATCGCTGGGAACTTCTTGACATAATATGCGGTCTCAGTATACAAAAGTGCAAATGTGAAAATGTCAATTCTGATGTTAAAATTTAGGCCAAGGTTCTCGGCCGCCTGCTCCGCAACTTTGTAAAGGAACGCTCCTTTGCCAATCATCTCGTGTTTTCTGACCATTTTTAGGAGAGAATCTCTGCCATTTGCAACGATATAAGCTCTACTTAGTACAATTCGGTTATGAAGACACTGGAGATTCAGAAGTCCGCGTCCGCCTTGACGGCGTGAGATGTATAATCGCGGAACTTACGAATTGATATGCAAGCTTTTACGCATATTCATGATCTTACGTGTGGTGATATTAAGGGCCGTAAGCTCGTTCTTCGTCCATTAAACCACCCGAAACGACTAGAGTAGAACCGGGACGAATGCATTTTAGTCGTAGATACCTTGTTCAACGCCGACAGATTTGAAGACCAAATCTGTCGAAGAAGATGCTTGTATCTGCTTAGGAGAGACTCCTTCACTGAATGAACGTCCTGAATGCGGCTTTGATGCACGCCCAGGTATGTATAGGTCTCTCCAGTGTCAAGATGTCTAATAGCATTTATATCCACAAGTTTAGAGTCTTTGGGAACGCTAATAATTTTTCCCTTCTTTAGATGAATTTTGGCACACTCGTCCAATCCAAACTCCATACCAATCTCTTCCGTCTATTTCTTGACGATATTTAAAGCATTCTGAAGTTTGCTTTTACCAGAAGCATAGATCTTCCAGTCATCCATATAGAATACATCCTGCAGAGTACCTATAGAGTACGTCTTGCAGCAGAAAAGTTCTTCGTACCCCTGAGTGCTTTTTTACCTCTTTGTCAGTGATTGATGGAGATTCCTCCTCAGATGTTATGAGGTTTTCGCAAAAGTCCTTGTTGAGCTTGTGTGGATTTTTGACAGAAACAGGGGGATCGCTGAAGAGGCGCGAAGGGTCAGCGAGAAACTAGATTCTCCCTGATCCATCTCTTCCTCTTTTATATTCTCCTCCTTGCGTCAGATAACACCCGTATTTTGTCTACAATATGCTGCTTGACTGTCAGCAGCTTTAACTTGTTTAATTTGTGCTTTTAGATCCTCAGTTTTTGGGCGAACTGGCTAATCAGATGTTATGTAGTCAATCACACACTGAACAGGGGACGCATTCTGTCTTGCCCATCCAATCTTCTTGTTCAGTTGATTCAGTTGATTTCTTTTTTTATCCATCTTCGGTTTCAGCCTTCGATTTGAATCAGCCAAAGCTCTCGCAGCACCATAAACTCAACGATTGATGGTCCAGAGGTCGGACTCCTCCGAGATATCCTCACGAAGGGAGGCAACCATTTCAGCCAGATCTTGAGTCTTAAGAGGAACCTGCATGTCAATGTTTCTCCTTGTACTGAAATCGTCATATTATTTTAGAAGGTGCCTGCTATGGTTACAGTCTGCGACGAATTCAGTACGATGATCCGGCAAAAGTCTCGTACACCCTGAGGAGACGGAGCGACATTTTTCCCACAAGTTTCTGAGTATTTTCTTGACATGCAAGGATGCTTTTCAGGCTATTAACCAGTGAAACCTTGGCACCTCCAAGAGCGCCGATGATCAAGACGATTAGCTTAACTGAATATTCCGGGTATAACCGTCGCAACTCCCTTATAAGGCCTTTATACATCGCTTTCTTTTCATTCTTCTTGACTATGATGTTTCTGTCAGCTGGTGCCGAAAATTCGATAACGAAAATGGTTCGTTTCTCGAAGTCCAGGAGAACTTTGTCAGGCCTCGAGTAGGCAACAGAAACAATTGTGTTTAGCGGAGCGGTATTTGGGCTGATGCCGTAAGAGTGACAGAGAAGGTGTTAAAGCACTCTTAGTGCTGCTTAGGTCGTTCCCGCATGAGTTGGGCAACCAGACAGTATGTGTCCTAGAGGCTCGGGGTGTGCATGACACTCTCTGCAGCTATCATCGGGAATGTCTTGGCTCAAAATGTGGCGACGGTATGCTAGAGTGGAAATAACACCGTCTTGACGTGCGAAAATGAAACCCTCCGTACCCAACTTGAATTCGGGTGATTTGAGGAAAGCAAACGTTAGCTCATACGACATCGACAGATCCTCCACATTCATGTGGAAGATGCCTTCAGGAATGAGTACTCGAGATGGACAAGGTTTAATGCATTTTGCTCATCCCTGATATTGAAGTCAAGGCCGAGTTTTTCAGCAGCCTCCTCCGCTGCTTTGTACAGAAACGCCCCTTTGCTCACTTCTTCGTGTTTCCTGACCATTTTAAGAAGAGGGCCTTGTCCATTTGCGACTATATGTGATATACCCAGAATAATCCTGTTGTGAAGACATTCAAGATTTAGTATTCCGCGACCACCTTGACGGCGTGAGATGTAATCGAGGGATCTGATCTCGTCCTACGTCCAAGGAACCACTCCAAATTAATAGAGTACTACCGGGATGGCAACCATGTGCGTCGCAGATACGTTGTTCCTCGTCGACAGTTCGGAAGACCAAATCCGTCGGATGAGACGTTTGTATATGCATCGGAGAATATCCTTCATAGATGTCACGTCCTGAATGCGGCTCTGTGGCACGCCGTATCCCAGAGTCACCGTTTGAGACACCTCACCCAGGTGCCATTCAGCTTTCGGCACGGTTGTCACGCCTCTGCTTAGAGGTTATTCCTTCGGGACCATCCCTGGACAATTGTCCGCGACTGCTTATTAATTATTGTAACCATATTCAGCAGAAACCCTTGGTACAGGGACCCTCTATCCGCAACCCGAGTACGCGTTCGGTGGCTTCGTCATAGGCCCTTCGGTTCGATTCCTAAGGAATCAAAACCGAACATATATATATATATATAATCTAAAAAAAAGGTTAAACAACCACCGCAGGGTAATACTGTGAGCAACTGCCATCCAAAAATGACACCTGCGTGAGGTGTCTTAACCAGTGACTCTGGGATACCGGGCGAGCTCTTATGTATGCAGCCTTATCCTTGCATGCGGGGCTCTATAAGGACGGGAAACCCCTTTCCTTAGCTGCTCGTGGGAACAACAGTGACACCACCAAACCACCAAGAATTTGTAGATGTGTTTCAAAGCGATGGAACGCGCAAAGCACCCAAGAATGGGTCGGCAAACAGTGCCGATCACCCTAGAGTTCCGGGTATTGAAAATAATGTAGATGGAAACACGACGACGAACCAGCGAAACATCCGCATTGAGTGGACGAATCAACTCAAAGATGACTCTTGCTAGACTGCTACGATGCCAGCATTATCCCTGTTCCCCTAGGGTTCATGGCGCGTATGCATACACTGTGGTGCCAAAAACACCCAGAGCTTCAGCACGTTTCGATTCAATCGTTGCGAAATCAACGTGCCTACCTCCGGAAAAATGGATATGTACGCGAAGTGCTTTCCCAACCGCTGCTTGAACAAGCTGCAGATGAAGATGAGGAAGCGACATTAAGACCAATCGCGGAAAGCAGGCACCCTCTGAGAGATGATCGCGACTTCAGGACAAGGAATGGTGCTGCGAGAGCTTTGGTTCATTCAAATCAAAGACTAAAACCGTCGATGCATTAAAAGACCAAAAGACGCTTGCACCAACTGAACAAGAAGATTGGATGGGCAATACAGAATGCGTCCAGTGTTCGGTGTGTGGTAGACCATTCACGGAAAGGATTCGAAAGTTCACCCAAGTACTGAGGATCTACAATCACACACTGAACAAGTGACAGGTGCTGATAATCAAGCAGAATATTGTTGACAAAATACGGGTGTTATCTGAGGCACGGAGGAAAATACAGAAGAGGGAGAGATGGATCAGGGAGAATCTAGTTTCTCGTTGTGCCATTGCGCCTCTTCAGCGATCTCCCTGTTTCTGTCAAAAAACCACACAAGCACAACAAGGTAGAGTCTTTTCGGAGAGAGGTATACAAGATCCAGAAAACACTGGAGTTTAAAGAAGATACCGATCATATCAACCGCTTCAAGGATTTTTGCGAAAAACTTCATAACATCTGAGGAGGAATGTCCATCAATCACTGCCGAAGAGATGAAAAAAGCACTTAGGGGCATGACGAACTTTCCCGCTGCAGAACCAGATAGTATCAAGAACTTCTGGTGGAAGAAGCTTACTTCTACACACCAACATCTTGCCCACATGTTCACCTCATATTTAAAATCGAAAATGCCCATTTCGCAGTGGCTGGTGTTAGGACACACTACTCTTCTACCGAAAAAAGGCGACTTGTTTAACCCAGAGAATTACAGGCTGATAACTTGTTTGAACACGCTGTATAAGATCGGTATAGCTCTTCTAAACAACAGGATTGTTCGAAGAATTGAGCCTGTGTGGAGAGAGATTTACGAACTACGTGGCTCGAAAAAGTTGTAGTAGGCTGCCGATAGAAGCTGTTAATTGAGAGTAGCGTCTGCAAAGACGCATCAGCCTATCAGCGCGAACTGTCAATGGCCTGGATTGACTACCGGAAAGCTTTCTATTCAATCTCTCATACATATTATCTGTCTGTTGGAAAGTTCGAAGGTTCGTCCACATATAGTGAGATGCATAAAGAGATTGATGCCCCTTTGCAAAACTAGTTTTACTATCTCATCTGGAAATTATCGTGTGACAACGAACAACGTAACCTTGCAGAGGGGCGTCTTTCAGGGCGCTACCATAAGCCCTCTGCTCTTTTGCATCACACTTCTGCCTCTATCTCTCGCACTACGAAATTCTCCTGTAAGCTTCAACTAGCTCTAAATATCGCCAAGAAGTACACAAGAGAGAATGGTACGGACCTTAGATTGGACAACTGTGCCAAGATTCATTTGAAGAAAGAAAATATTATTGGTGTTCTCGATAAGCCTGAGCTTGTGTATATAAGTGTTATTAGAAATCTTGACACTGGAAAGACCTAGACATAACTGGGCTTGCTTCTTCGCTGCATTTAGGTCGTAAATGCAGTGAAGGAGTCTCTCCGAAGCAGATACAAGCATCTTCTTCGGCAGATTTGGTCTTCAAATCTATCGGCGTTGAACAAAGTATCTGCGGCTAACATGCTTGCCGTGCCAGTACTACTCTACTCGTTTGGGGTGGTTCACTGGACGAAGAACGAGCTTACGGCCCTTGATATCACCACACGTAAGATTATGTATATGCATAAAAGCTTGCATATCAATTCGTCTGTTCCGCGATTATACATCCTACGCCGTCAAGGCGGACGCGGACTTCTGAATCTCCAATATCTTCCTCACCGAATTGTTCTGAGCACAGCTTATATCGTTGCAAATGGCAGAGATTCTCTCCTAAAAATTGTCAGAAAACACGAGATGATTGGCAAAGAAGCGTTCCTTTACAAAGCCGCGGAGAATGCGGCCGAGACCCTTGGCCTGAATTTTAACATCAGAATTGAGGAAAGTGTATTACTCCATCTAGATGCTTCACATCTAAAAGCCGAAGTAAAGACAATAGAGGTTGAAAAATTGCGCCAACAGCTACTGGACAAGGAACTGCACGGAAACCTGCACAGAAATGTAGAGAATCAGTCCTTGTCAAAGGAGCAAACTTTTGCTTTCTTCAAATCATCAGCAATTAATTCAGGTATAGAGGGCTTCATTTTCGCGTGCCAGGACGGTGTCATTTTCACCTTAGTATACCGTGACCGAATTTTATGTCAAGAAGTTCCCAGCGATAGGTACAGAGCATGTCATGCACACGCAGATTACCTAGAACACATACTATCTGGGTGTCCCATCTTTGTCGCTCTTGCGATGTTGGCCGCATCCCTGCCCTGCCGAACGCTCTCAGGGAGATAGAGTCAATTGTCCAAAACGAGAACTGCCAAATTTTCTGGAACTAGGATTTTCGGACAGCTGTCTCCGTTGCTCACTCGAGGCCAGACGTTGTTCTCCATGACTTCAAGAAACGAACCATATTCGTGATCGAATTCTCGGCTCCGGCCGACTAAAATATCACTGCCAAGGAGAAAGAAAAGGAGGAGAGGTATGAAGACCTTAAAAGGGAGTTGCCCCGACTGTACCCAAAATATTCGGTTAAGGTAATTGTCCTTGTGATCGGTGCTCTCGGAGGTGCGAAACTATCACTGGTGCGTAACCTTAAGGCCATTCCCGCATGCCAAAAATATTCCAAGGCACTTGCGAGATGGATGCAAAAAGCTGTCATCCTTGGGTCGCTTCGTGTACTGAAGACACACAATGGTTTCGCCGGCCTGTCGTTGTGATTTCGTCGTGCCCTGTTGCTCCCATTGTGACCCTGCGGTGGTCGTTTGACCCTTTATATAGATACAGGGTGTCCCACCGCCTATGCACTGCCCGGTAATGTGTGATAGAGCACGTGTATACAGGGTGTTTTTTTTAACTTGAGACAACGAAATATCTCAAAAAATACGCATCCTACGGAAAAAATGTCTGGAATAAAAACTTTTTATTTTCGAGGGGGAAAAAAGATTTGTTAAAATTTACCCCACCCCCACCCCCACAGGAGGCAGGGGTGGGGGTAACTTTGTAATTTCAAATGGCAACCCCAATTTTTTATCACAGATTCAGATTCTCCTTTACGAAATACGTAAGTTTTATTCGGAAAATTTGTTTCGATTCGCGATAGATGGCGCTGCAATTGCGAAAAATGAAATTGTTGACACTACTTTTAGCTCTACCCAGGAATAACGACGCGGACGTAGTAGTTGTCTATTCCCTTCGGGGTGCTTAATTTCGGTGAGTCCCCTTGCCTCTCACCATTCATCGGGGTGCTTGAACTTTTGGCAACGGGACAGTAAATGTGATAAAACTGTCGAAAACCATTCCTGAATGCAGTTGGTTGACGACAGTCGATTTTGGATGTAGACATTACATATCATCGAGTCTCCACTGTCTACAATCCTCGACGTCATTCCGGCCGAGCGATAACCGCGTCTGTCCGTGCTTAACGTTTATTCATTAGGAAGGTTGATTGTGTTCATTTGATTTGGGTGTGTTGGTTGCTTTCGTTTGGGTTATTGTTGTTGGTCACGTTCGTTTGAGTTGGTTTGGGTGTGGTTGTATTTCCTCATTACCTTACTTCATTACTTTTACAATGGAAATTCTATCTCAGCAACAGAAGATTGAAATGATTCTCATTTATGGAGAAAGTGGCAGGAATATCAATGATGCTCTCACGCTTTATGCTCAACGCTTTCCAGAAAGTGTTCCTTCACGCGCTTCTTTTTACCGGGTTGTCCGAAACTTCATCACTAACGGAAGTGTACAACCGAAAAAAAGGAAGCGTCAAGTAACAGTCACTGGAGTTGATAATGAAATTGCAATTTTAGCTGCAGTCACTCATGACCCTCATGTTAGTACTCGACAACTAAGCCGCGATTCCGGAATGTCTCTATCCAGTGTTTGGAAGGTATTAAAACGTAATAATTATCATCCGTATCATATTTCACTGCATCAAGAACTTCATGGCAATGATTTTGAGAACCGAGTGACATTTTGTCAATGGGCGGTTCAGCAGATACAAGGAAACCCGAATTTCTTTTATCTAGTACTCTTCACAGACGAGTCGTCTTTCACAAACCATGGTAACGTTAATCGGCACAACATGCATTATTGGAGTGTAGAAAATCCACATTGGTTGCGTGAAGTTGAGCATCAGCGTCCATGGTCCGTGAACGTTTGGTGTGGAATAATTGGAGATCAACTTATCGGTCCGTATTTTATTGATGGAAATTTGAACGGTGAAAAATATCGTAACTTTTTAGAAAATCAACTTCCAATATTGCTGGAAGACCTAAGCTTGGAAGTGCGACACAACATGTGGTTTCAACATGACGGTTGTCCAGCACATTATGCGGCAATCGCGAGGGAAGTACTCAATCGCGAATTCAATGGACGATGGATCGGTAGAGGAGGTCCAGTAAATTGGCCTGCCAGATCGCCAGATCTTACGGCGCCGGATTTCTATTTGTGGGGTTATCTAAAGAATCGCGTCTATCAAGAAGTGCCCACAACTCGTGATAACATGATCGAGCGAATCAGGTCTGCTTGTGCACAAATATCACCAGACACAATTCGCAGTTGTGTGGAATCTTTCAAAGCTCGGATTAACAAGTGCATCGAAGTGCGAGGACACCATTTTGAGCACTTATTGTAAAATAATTAATCGAAATCAAGCATCCCTGTGGTGAGAGGCAAGGGGACTCACC
>CAKNWT010243527.1:0-19968 GCA_932066315.1 Andricus coriarius
GAGAACATTTCGCGATGTAGTACCAAATAAAAGCGTTTTTACGATTGTTTTATGGAGTTGAAAATAATTATTCAACACTCAAAATAAGCATTTATCGAAAAACAGTCTTTCAGACTTTCAGACAAACGGAATGGCAAACGATTCCGAAATTTGCACAGAATCTATGTGTTGTGCCGTTCAATATTTTCTTAGTTTAAAAAGAAATCGTAAGAGAAGTTTAGCTGATAAGGTGAACTGTGTAGAATTTGCGATATACTAGGGTAGCCCTACTAAAAAAAGTCAGGAAATATAAATATAAAATATTTTGTGTAAACTTGTTTTATTTTTCAGATATTCCATGTTGTCTCAAAGCAATTAAGTGATTGGATTGATGATAACTCACAAATGTAAAGGAGTTCTTGAAACAATATTTATTAATAGTATTTAACAAATTTTGTAACGTTTATAAACAACATTTTTTTTTAACGATTTCAACTATGCATTTTAACACCTACTATAGGATAAGAGTTTCTTTAAGAAAAATATTATGCTAATAAACTTGATAAATTCAGCATCGCAAAAGAAATTGATGAGCTCAAGCTTCTTTCAGTATCAGAGGGCTTATAAATTTCTAATTTTTAAATTCCACATTGACTTCCGCGCGCTTTACTAATTTTATTTTATTTGGTTTCTCTGCGTTGCTTTTTTCCTTATTTAACAGATTTTCGTTTAATTACTGTTCCTTATTCTCTTTATTTTCCAGATCGATTAATTTTCGTTTAAATATTTTCTTTTTTTGTGGTTTTTGTTCCTCGTTGTCTTCATCATCCCTATTTTCCTGCTTAATTCCCTTACTTTGGGGTTTCTTTATTTAAAGAAGGAAGGACATCCATGTTTTCATCTTCTAGTACTTCAGTTTCTTTGGTAATACTTGTTCCGTTTTGTTTTTTTCTGCTTGAGGACTTCTTGAGCTCTTCACCTGCTGCTTCATCTAGAAGAAAATCTCGGACAGGAGATAAAGTTAAAATTGTGCTATCTCCTTTTTTCCTAGGTTTTCTATTCGTTCGTTTCGTTCTCCTCGGTCCAGCTTTAGGTAGAGGTCGAACTTCTTGCAGTACCGAAATTACGTCTCCTTTATTTTCCTCGGACTGCAATGCCAAATTTTTCACACCCTTTAAAATATCAAGATTACTTCAAGGATGCTCCTGGATTATAGTTTTGTCACAGAATATTTTTAGTATGTCTTTTTCGTGCTCATGGATCTTCTGTAGTAAAGGCAATACTTTTAAACCAATATCTTGGTCCTTGGTGATTGTTTGTAATTCAGTCGTCAGTTTAGCGACATTTTTTCATAAGAATGTATCGAGTGGAGTTCTATTATAAGTTTGAAGGCAACTTCCTCTATTTTTGGCTCTGTTGCAAATTGTGAAGCCGCCACTTCCACATCATTGGGCTGGCTGATCTGAGTTTCTGTCGAAAATTGGTCCGCAGTTTCTTCTACAGCAAGGCAGTGCTGATGTAAATGCTAAGACAGGCTCGGCTGGTCTTTTGCCGAATGTAGTTCAACAGCTTCTTCTTGAAAGATCTCCCTATGCGTTGGTAAATAGATTTCTTTCTGAAGAGATCGAAGTAAGTCAGCGCCTTCCGCAACCTCGAGATATCCCTCATTTGGTTCAACTTCTGGAGCAGCATTTTCAGTTTCGGTTTCTGCATTAAATGGTCGATCAGTGACTTTGCATCCATAGAAGTCTTCTTCTTTAAAAGCATTCTTATCGAATGGATAGATTCCAGTCTTTTCGAATCCAGCCTTAATGTTCAGTGGTGTAAAAGCCTTCGGGAAAGCTTGTCCTACGCAAGCACCCACCTCGTGTATAAACATAGGACATCCAGGGTGTTTGTACATCCATGCACTACAAACTGAATTATAAAATCTTTCGAAAGGACCATAAACATTGACATCCAGCGGTTGCATTTTATGACAGCAGTGTGGAGAAAGAGTTAAGAGAACTACACTAGCCTCTCGAGCTTTGTCAATTACATCAGCAGAGGTGTGTGATTCGTGATTATCGTAAATCATTAATATTGGATCCTCTTTTGTGCTGTGAGTGTGCTTGATGACGTGGTCTAGGACTTCAAGAAAGAGTTTTGGGGTCATCCATCCACTCTTCTTTGCTAATACAAGAGATCCTGACGGAGTGCCTGCCAACATAGTGGGATTCAATTTTACTCTTGGAAATACAAAGACTGGTGGTGGGTAGGAACGGCAGCACCAATTGTATTACAAACTGTTACAAGGATACAAGGATACCGCACTCTCCACTAGTGGACAAAGACACTTGTTTACATCCAGTCTTAGTAATAACCTTCTCAGGAACATGTACAGCTTTTGTACCTTTTTAATCTAGATTAAAGATTCGCATACCCTGACTACCTGCTTTAGAAGGATACGTCACTAGACAATTTTCTACATTGACATAAAATTTGTTAACGTTATTTGAGTTGAAAGCAGTTAATCGAGCCAAACTGCAAGCCTCTGGCTTCCGAAAGCTAAGATGATGTAGAGAACAAAATCCTGTCAACCATTTTTCTCCAGCTGCTTCATTTTCTATCCAAGAAGGTTGTATTTCAATTCTTTGAATGTAACTTTACGTAGCTCTACCGCAGCAATCATTTTTTATTTAGGTGTATTTCCTTTTAATCTGACCTTCATAGACTCTGACATTCTACAATAAAATCATTTATAGATATTGTGTATTCTCAGTACAATGATCAGGATGTGTGAATTTGTCATTATAGGTGTGTTAATTGAATTATTGAATTTATTTATATAAAATGTAACTTAATATTCTTTTTAAATGTATCAATCTAATTATTTAAATATTTTTTAAATAATTCAATTGAGAAATAAAAGTCAATGTAATACTTAACTCAAAATAATTTGACCAACAAGAAATGAAATATCAAGTTGAAAATTTGGGTACTCAAATAAAAGGCACTAAGGAAGGTTTATCACCTGCTAAATGTTTATAATGGCAAAAAATGAAAAAAAAGTGTTCTAATTATGAAGATTGAGCATTTAATGAACCTTCATTCGTGTAACGGTAGCATTTATTTTCAGGTATGTATCACATAGCCTTAAAATTGATAATTAAGTTTACAATATAAAATAATTTATATACAAATTTAAAGAAAAAAGTATTAGCCGTGATTCTATACTTGTATCTTCATTTAAAATAATTGCGATTTTTTTTAAAGAAATGCTTACAACAAATAAAAAGGGTAAATTTATTTTCTCCAAAACCAATGTATTCTGAGAATTCAGTAAGAAATAAAATTATCATATTATTAATTTTTAAATTAGAAAAATTTTTTAAAATGAATTTTAGTCTTAGTTCATTATTCTTAATAACTTTTGAAAACCTTTTTGTCATATTTTAATGAATAGTAATTTCATATTTTTAATTAGAAAATTAAAGTTATTGCAAAAAATGTATTTAGTTTGTATAATAATAATTTATAGACATCTTTATATAGACAATAATATAATTTTTCGACATACCTGCTCACTATTATTAATTATTCCTATATTTTAATTCGCCAATGATTTATTGCCAAGTGGATAGAATTGTTTAATAAATATAAATACTTTTAAAAAATTTCAAAACCTAACCACACTTTAACCCTTAAACGAATGTGACATTTCGTGTTCAGCGTAATTCAACGAATACAGGTCGAGATCATCGCAGTGCATCCAATTCCGCCAGCGAAATATCACGATTGTCTACTGTTGGTTATCTACTGTTGGAAAATGGAATGTCAAATAAAAAGTCCTGAAATATTTATAAATAAATAAAAATCAGTACTTTTTATTATATACCTATTGTTCATTACCCTTTAAATTTTGATTATAATGTAAAAACATACCTTGGAACAATTTCATTCGGATGAAAAACACGAATAAAAAAAAGGTCAAATTTTATTTCTTGTGCTAAAAATTAAGTTTTTGCTCTCACAGAATAAGTAATGATGCTTTTTCAATGAAAATTTGTTTGACAAGGTATAATCATTGCAGACTCTTTATACTTAACGAAACAATCAACATTCGTGGCTAGTTTTCTATTAAATTAAGATTATCTACTGTTAATCATTATCTACTGTAGTTATACAGTACTACTTTTAAGTATGTATGTGCAACATTGGAAAAAATTTATTTTTAATTGTTAATCCTTTTCAGTTGGCATACCTGCGGTCCTAGCCTGATAGGTTGCGAATTAACATATCTTCAGAAATAGTCAGCCTTGTTAGAAGCATATCGTTACTGCTATTTACAATAAAATTGCGACTAGACAAAATATATCTATTCTCAATACTATTTACGAAAATTGGTGGACATTTTGGTTGTGGAATCCAACCATGCATTTTACTTACAAATTGTTGAATTAAATAAAGTAAATTTTGGTGATCCTGGTTAATAAGAGTCATTCATAATGCAAAAGAAATGTAAATTCAATAACGTTAAAATTAGAAATATATGTGTATCGCATTAACAAATCATTGTTGTCGAAAGTTTAGCGACGATTCATAAAACTGACAAATATACATATTTTCTCACATTCAGGCGATTAAAGTTGTTGTTTCTATTTTTATCACAAATACGCAGCTGTCTGGAATTTTGGAATAAAGAATCACTTCTGTTTGGAAATTCGAAAAATAACGCACTACTTAACACTAGAAGTACCGAGCGGGGTCAATTGACCCCTTTCGATTTTTAAATTGGTAAATCTCCGCAACGGTTGCTTGCAGAGAGATGGCGTTCTGTGACTTTAAATTATTTATAAATAGGAGTATTTTACAGTTTTTTCGGCCAAATATTGGATGCGCAATTTAAAACGAAAATTATTCACAAATCATTAGAAAATCATCAGATCATGCCGGTACTTCTAGTGTTAACACGTTCTTGTGCAAACTCCAACCAAAGAAAAGTCTGATTCGAAGAGAAAACTTTTAGAAACGAATTATTGTAAACAGTGAGTCTTTTTTCAATGTGTTTTGAGTATATTTGATAGAAAAAGCACGAACGATGATGATAAACTACCAGAGCAAAGATATTTTCATAAAAATGAAGTGCAAAATTTAAGAAGAAGCTCAGTGGAGAATTGAGGATTGGCGCGAGATTAGGCCAATCTTGGGGGCCGCCAGTTCCAATGGTGGCCCAGTATCGGCCGCGAATACTTTTCCAATATGGGTGGCCCATCTTGTAGCGCTGCTAACAAATTGCCAGCCAATATTGTTCTAATCTACCTCCAGTCATCAGCCTTGGACGATTTCCCACTGGAAGGTGTTTAAATACGCATTTGCCTTTCTAAAAATGCATGTAACCCTTTTAGGATTTTTTCTATTCGTAGTTCAGAGAGCTGCAGTCAATATGACTTCGATAAATCGATTAAATGTGTTGACTTTAATTACTGCTATATTTTCTGAATACAACTTTTAATCATCTCCTATCAATGAAGTACAGTAATCTTAAAAGAGATGCGCGACCCAATGTTTGATTTATATGAGGAAATCAGTTTAGACTTTGACTGCTACGCAGATACCCCGGCCGCGCACGCTATTGAAACATTTCTCATGGAAGTTAATGACAGTGATTATAAAGATGATGATAACAATTTCGATCCCAATATTGTTGACCCATCAAAGGTTTTGTTACATTTCGCTGAGGAAGCAGAAGAAGTGGAACACAAAAACTACGAACCATAAGCAGTGTCCAGTCTCGTTTTCGAAAAGTCAAATCTGAACTTCAGTTACGACGATTGGCACAAGAAATAGAATTGGATAACATTCGGAGGTGGAAGCTTAATTAAATTTCAGATTACGTAATAAATAAATTTTGGGAAGCTCGCCATAAGAGAATTATGATCCACGATTCTACTTTGCGTCGATGGAGAATGGAAGCAGCCAGAAAAGTTCAATTACCACAATTCGAAGTCGTTTTTATCCTTATTTTAGGTCTAAGCACTGGTTCAATCAATTTCGGCTACCACGCACAGGTGCCTATACAATGTTACCTGCCATATATGCAGATAGGAAATTACTAACAAAAATTCTTGTTGTTTTAAAAGAACCTACAGGAGAATTAGGCCCTCGAGTTTCAGCTTCTATGTTTGAACCGGCTAATATTTTTATTCAAACATCAAGGTCTGGAAAACTAACAAAAGGTTTATTCCAAGCATGAATGGCAGAAGTCTTCTTTCCCAATACTGGAAGTTGTTCTCTTCTTCTGAAAGATTCATGGAAAGGACACTGTCGCAATATTCTCCCATCTTTGGCAACACCAACCAAAGAATTAAGAGTTCAAACGATACACCTGAATAAACTACTGTTTTTACTCAACCTATTGATTTTCATCTTATTCGTTCATGAAAAGATTTCATTCGACAATTTTCAGACATCGCTCTTCTCTACGACGAAAATATAAATCTTCAAGCTCAAGACACAATATTGAAACTCTCACAATCAGTTTTCTTCACCACGATTTACTGAAATGAATAGATATCTCTAGCATAAAAGTGGATACATAGATACGAGAACTGAATCATTTATAATGCCTTCAGCTTACTGCCTCAATGACCGATCCGCAGAACGCCGATGCCATATGTGTGGTGAAATAGCGATATTTGCATGTGCATGGTGTGAAAAATCATTCTGCTTCAAACACTTTTCTACAAATTACCATTATTGTGAACATTATAAGCCATAGAAATATCACAAAACACGTGGAACCTGATTCATATATAGAACGCCGCTTTTATATGTAAAATTTATTGCATCCCTGAAGGAAAAAACATCTTGAAATTTGTGTCTATTTACGTAATTTTGTAGAGTTAAACCGTACTTACGAGCTTTATAGGGACAAATACTTCACAAATACATAATTTAACGTGTATTTATCACTAACAACCATTTGTAAAAACACAAGATAACGGCTTGTATATAAACCCAGGATTTACTTCTCTCGTCATCGGTAGTTTTTGGGACATTTTTCAAGAAACTGGCTCTACTATTTTTGGATAATGAGGGTCACTATCGCTACTCTCTTTTTAACCTCAGCAGCTTTCTTTCCTCCAATTGGCAAGTAGAATATATCAGATAATTAATTAATTGAAATAACATTTTTTAATAATTATTCTAGTAGGTAGTATAGAGCAAGAAAGCGCGCGCGACATAATTTTTTCCCTTGCGTAATTTTAGTATAACATTTTATTGCAATTTTTACTATACTATTACAATACAAGTGTAAGGTAAAATTACAATCACGTATATTAGAAGTAAATTTTCCTACAGGCAATCAAAACAATATATACTGTTAGCAAAGCGAGCGTGAGGGTTAATAAAAAACTTAGTGACTGGTTCGACATTATGCCAGATGTTAGACAAGGATGCATTATGTCCTCGTGGCTATTTATTATATTCATAGGCAAGTGTCTAAGAATGGCCCTCTTCGACGAAGAAGATGTGGATCTCAAAACAGTAAGGATACGTGGGTTAGCGTGCGCAGATGATAAGGTTGTTATGGCAGAATCAATCGAAGACTTGCAAATTATGACGAACAAACTGAATACAAGCATGAAGAGCATAGGCCTCAAAATTAACGTACATAAAACAAAAATTATGGTGTTTGAAGGAAAGAGTGAGAAAACAATATGCAACATTGTCTTAAATGATGAGAGCATAGAACAAGTTGATAAGTACGTATATCTTCATAGCCTATTCACTAGTGACGGAAAGATAGATGGGGAGTTAGGTAGGCGCATAAACGAGAATACGAAGGTTATCGGTAGAGCGGCCCTATATCAGAAGTAAAAATATATCAAATAAAGCTAAGATAGCAATAAATAATTCTATATTTGTACTGACTATGCTATATGATAGTGAGACATGGACTAATCAAGAAAAAGATAAGAGTAAAATTAACGCGATGAACTTGATGAAAGACGAACGACTAATGAAAAAAGTGGCAGACCGCTGCAAGAATGATTAAAATGCGTGAATGAGACCCTAATTCGAAAAGACATAAGTAGCCATAGAAACACGAGAGCTTGCATGAAAAATGCATGGACGTGAAGGAAGCTAGAGAAGTAAGCCAGGACAGCAAAGTGTTGCGACAAATAGTTTATAAAAAGAGTGTCAGTAGAGTGAATGACGCCTGAAATAAAAGGCCTTTGATACTAATGGGCCCGAGAGGGTTCGCGAAACGGACGTGTTATTTAAATAAATAACACGAGAATTCTAGATCAATCTAGAAAATCTATACCTCCTTCACATTACTCCCTTCCTCACTAAGTTAGTCACGCCTACCCCGAAAGGGAAATGGCCTAATGGTATAATAATAATAATAACATAAGACGCTAATGCCAATACAAAAATTCTACAGAGTAATTTAAATAATTGGGTCAATTAAATCTAACATTCTTCAATAAACCAGTAAAGATATCACAGAACGATTCTCAACCAGAAAGTTGAATTTTTGACTAAAAAAGATAAGTTTATTACCAAACATGGAATCGTTAAATTTTTTATTTTAGAAATTAATTTGCAGCAAAACAAAGAAATTTTCCACGAATTGAATTCAACCAAAAAAGACAAGTCTTGAACTAAATGTTTGAATCCTTAACCAGATGGATGAATTTTTCACAAACAAGATTAATTTTTTTAAATTACATTTTTAACCAAATTTTTCAATTTTGGAGCCAAAAATACGAATTATCTACAAAACAGTTGAATTTTTATTTCGGAAGTATATGATTTTGTTCGCCAAAAAAATTAATTTACAATAAAAAAGTAAAATTTTCAACTGAATTGGTGAATTTTCAACAAAAAATGCTTTTTTCGCCAAGTAGTTCAGCTCTAAACTGGCATAGGCCAATAATCTAAAAGTTTTTAGTTAAATCTATCGCATCTTTAAAAAAAATGATTATTTTTAACAAGGAGACACTCCTAATCTCAACAGCTTTGCGTTTAAATTTCTTACTCATCCTGCATCACTATTGAATAGTACTTTTATTTGTCAGTATTCTTTCATATACATAAGCATATTTATAGGATGTAGCCAGTCATTGAGGGGGGGGGGCAATCATTGTAACGATTAACCTAATACTGTTACTTTTTTATAGTAAGCACCAAATTGCCTAGTAAACAGCTGTTTACACTAAAATCTGTTTAACTTTGGTTTTCTAGTGATTCGCAGACTTGAAAATACCTTATGTAATAAATGGTTTCACCACGTCCCATATTACCATTCATACTATTTTTTTAGTCGTTAAAAGACACCCTCCCCCTCCTAAAAAAGGCTTCACGTAACTTATGCACGAACTTCAATCTGTTCAATAAATTATCATATGAAAGAACCAATATAAAAATTTGCTGTCTCTATTACACTTTGTACATTTCTATTGTATTTTTACAGAATTAAGTTCAGGATCAAGTTCAGGATCAAGTTCACAATCAAGTTCTCGATCGATAAATTCGCCATTAGTACCGATACCGGTACGCAATTATGTCTATCCTTTGAACGTACAAGTACATGCCATGCGGGGACTCGAAATTCCTGATGGTACTGAATTAAGGTACGGCGATAAAATACTTGCCACTTACCAACAGGAGGGCAGGAGATGGATTGTTGTTCCGTATATGTACACAGATGCTAATAGAGTAAAACATTTTTGTATAATGGAGCTAAAACTGCAAATACACAGAGATACACAACGAGAGCGATGGTTCTACAAACCACGGATCGTTACTCCTCGATTGTGGGATGATTATATGACTACCTATGCAGATGCTACCGAGGTAGGTACACTTGTAAAAACTAGAGATCTTTTCCTTACAGCGTCATAGCTTGCGTGTCATGTTTTGGAATAGGATAACTTCATACAGTTATTTTCAATGTAATAAAATTGACTCTGGGACCCAGTGATGGGTAAGATACTTTTTAAAATGAACTAAATCGGGACAGAAAGTCTTAACACTTGACTAAAAGTAGCTCTATCTTAGTGGCAAAAAATCGCATTGAGTTCGCATCAAGCAAAGCAGATTCAAAATCTTTCGTCCTATTCAAAGACGTTTTTCGTATCTCGATGGAAGTTTTGTTGTTGTTGTAGGTGCAACAAATCCGGGAAAAACCGCCATTGACCATGCCTTTTTAGATTTGGAAGGTCAACTTTCAGCTTTGAAAATTGAAAAACATTTAAAATTGTACGCACCAGAATTATTAATACTATAAAGAATTATCTCCGTTTTGAATGGAGATATCGAGATGATTCTATGTTTATAAGAAAAAGCTCACTGCACTGATAAAGCTCGGACCACTAAAAATTCGATAAATCCTCTCGCTTTGTTCTGCCAAACTTTTACCTGTCCAAAAATTTAATAATCTCAACTTTATCTTTTAAAATGTACCTGAGAACAGATCTAAGAAATAATATGTGTAACAGATCACTGGATCCTAATGAGAAATTGGTGTCCAACTGTATAATATTCAGATGTGATGCTTTCACTTTAATCCCAGGAATCTGTAAATTGAATGGATAGTAGGAACAACAGATTAATGAATTTTAAAGCAATACGAAACTGAAAATAAGACAAAATTTGTATACCCATAACAATCAAGAGGTGATGAGTCGTTACATTCCTAATGATTTTTGTGAAAAAATTAAGCTGAGGGTAATAATATTTTAACCCATTTCAAAGTAATTTTTAGATCGGTTCTGTACTAAATTAAAAATAACCTTGTTGTGGCCGAATTTTGGAAAAGAATTTCTTTTTTTTAATCAAAAAAGTGAAAAAAAAGGTATTCTCGGAAATTTAAGTCCCGTATTTTGTTTAAACTGTTTGAAATTGCTTGAGGATGTTTAAAATATTAACTTCGTCAATAATGTTGAAAAAATAGTAATATGTCGTAATTAAATATTACTTCGTCATATGTTTCGACGAAAGTTTTACGGAATAAAATATCTCGCTCTTGTGAATTTTTAAGAAAGGATTTTTTCTCATTAAGTTGTTTTTAACAAATGCACCAATTTTTTATATTTGCTCACTAGTGTAAGTTAGCATTCCTAGAAACATTTTAAACTGTTAATTAAGTTTCTTTACACAATTATTCAATGTTATCGATTTAGAGGAAATTTTATTTATAGATTCATAACATCATGAAAATTGACTTGAACAATTTTTTTAACAATAAAAATGGTTTATTGTTATCGAAATATCGTTAAAAATTTAGAAGCTAGTTATTTACAGTTATTTACAAAAAGTGGACAATTTTTGAACAAACCGCGACTTTCTAACTCTATTCGAAGCGAAAATTCCTAGAAACAATAATAAATTGTTTACACAATTTATTTAAATATCGAATTATCAGTTTGAAGTAGTATTGTATGTATAAGAAATAATTTGCATTAAAAAAATTGCAAAAAAATCATAATTAGCGCCAAAAACTCGCGAAACCCAATTTTCCACTTATGGGGTTTTTATGGGACCCTATTAAACAGATCTATGGAGGTGATATTCAAAAATTACTATTTCATTTTTTGTTTCGTAGCTAATTGTGAAGAGAAATGTTGAGTATCAACTCGATTAACCTAATATTAAAGATTCAGAATAAAATTTACTAAAACTTCTTTTTTCTTATGGAAAATACATGTTCAACTTCATTGGACAGCTCTAAATGTCACTTTTTTCAAAACAAAGAAAATTTAATAATTTGTTTTTGTGAATTTCAACAAATTTCCAAGCGATATGCATGAAAATTCGAGAAAAAAAATTGGACCGCCCTAATGGGGACTTACAGATTACAAATAATTTTGTTATAGAGCCATTCAATTGTTAGAAAAATATTTTTAACCAAAATTATCAAATAGGGTTATTTTTGGGTTTGAAAAATATTTTTTTCCTAAAAATCCTTCCTATCAAGGTAGGAATGACATTTGATCACAGAAATAATCAAAAAGTTAATAATATCATTGGATATCTAATATGTATATAATATAATAAACATATAATCATAATCTTTAAAAATCCTAAATAAATATTGAAGGATATCCCTTGATATCAATAAAATAGCTTGAAATTTCATCGAAATCCATGAAAATACTTTGGCATCTCTTGAAATCTATTAAAATCCATATAAAACACACAATCAGACATAACTTAAATTTATTCACAAAAGCTCTCTAGAAACTCCTTGAAATTTGTAAAATCACCTAAAATATTTGAAATACTTGAATATCCTATCAAATTCCTTAAGTGTTGTGAAATTCTTCGGTATCACGTAAAATCTTTGCAAATCGTAAAAATCCATTCAAATAAGCAGAAATCATTTGAAATCCCTTGAAGATAAATTAAATTTATTCATTAAAGTACTTCAAATTCACTGAAGTCTTTGAAATCCTTAGAGATTCTAGTAAATTCATTAAAATCTTTAGAAATCTTACAAAATTCTTCGTAATACCTAGAATTCGTTTAAATCTCTTGAAATTCCTAAGAATATATTTAAATAACTTGAAGTATTAAAAATCCTCTGTTAAAAAAAAAATTATTAATGTCCCTTGAAATTGTTAAAATCTCTAGAAATGAAATATAATGTATTCCCTAGAGTTTTCTAGAAATCCTTTAAAATCTTTAAAAGTCGTAAAAATCCATTAAAATAAGTAGAAATCATTTGAAATCGGCGGAGCTGAAAATGTAAAAAGCAATCTTCTTTGCTTTGAGTAGAGATTTCAAGTGCAAAAATATAGCTTGAAAAAAAGCTTCGATTTAGCGGTTTCATTTCAAAAATTGTAAAGTCAATGACATTAATAATTTCTGATTAAAAAACTTTTAAATAATCACGATCTTAATGACTTTCAATACTGGAAAACTCGCCATGATAAAACGAAAATCAAACTGACAGCATCTTACCAGTATAATATTGAAGAATGTTTCTGTCTTTCACTCAAAATTCCGACTTTAGTTAAAAGAAAGGGCCAAAAGTCGAGCCCTCTCACTTTTTTTGATTGCAGCTCGCTCAAAAAAATCTCTGAATTGTTAATTAAAAAGCATCTGAAAGCTTGAAGTCTACCTAATTAAACTCAATAGTTAGAGGGGAAAACATCCCAAAAAACGTGGTTTTCGGCCTTCTTTTACAAGTGTCGACTTTTACTTATTCCCAGAAAAGTCGGTAGAAAAATCTGAGAAAATTTACAGACATTCTTTCAATATTCTTTAATGTAATACAATTCTCAAAAGTCTGACATATTCAATAATTTACTTTTTACGAGGATTTATTTACAATCACATTTTTACTCTAGAGATTGCAATAATAAATCAATTAAAATTTTAAAAATCATAATTTGTAAAACACATATTATGTTGAACAATTTTTTATCTTTGACTCCAAATTCTGCAATTTTTTCATACTGATTACTAAACCTTCAAAATCAGACATCAGGACTTTTTGTCCCGACTTCAGTTAAAAGAAACTAGTTATTTTTATCACTGCTGGTATCCCACCACTAGTCTCATTTTACTTTGTTTCTAAGTCTTCTTTCTAAGTCTTATTTTAAAACTTGAAATGAGCCCTGAAATAATACTTTTTTACAGGTTTTTTGGATATCTGGAAGTGCTCATGTAACGGTACGACGGTACGAACAAGGTCTACGGGAAGCGGAGCAAGCTCGTCAGGCAGCAGATATGACACGATTGTTCGGACAGATGCGTCAACTCACAATTACTCCCCATACATCAGATGATTCTGAATCGGATTCTGATTCTAGTACTACTTCTGATTCTAGTATAAGTTCTGGTTATAGTTTTAGTTCTAGTACCAGTTCTTCTAGTTCGCAGTCGCACACACCAAGGCCTTTTCGAGCTAGAAGAAGAAAAGATCGCCAGCCATAATGTTTGACTATGATATACAGTATCACAGTGTCGTCTAAAGTAATACGTACAGTCGACGATGTAAAACCAAAGTAGAATTCATTTTGCACGCACACGATACAAAATAAACAAGAGGCGGAAATTACCCTTGTTGATACTGTAACATCAAATTATATCTTTTTTATACATTTATGCAATAAAAGATATGACATATAAAATGGAATATATTTTCTTTTTACCAGACATAAGCAGATAAGTTATGTTTCCGCTTGATTTTCACGTGTTTTTTGCCTCGCGACTTCTTCTATCATATCAATGAAACATTGATTTTAAAGTTATTATGTTTACACTCGAGACTAAAATGAGTGAATTTTTAAAAGCGTGATGCAAAATTTGAAACTAATTCATTTTTCATGACTTAGTTTCAAGATCCTAATTTAATAATACTTCCATTTCTAACGAAGTGTGGAATTATTTAAATTTTAATGCTTCAAGTACAAATTCTTTCATTTTTATAACTTTCAATTTGGACTCATACATTTTTTAACGTTTTCAGAACGTAGAACTTGTCGAAATTTGAGTCCGATCGGAGAAATAATGCCCCATGTATACTCCTTTTTGAAAATTTACTTGTTTTGATGAATTTTACAAATTCTTAAGAATGATTTTCTAGATTTGTCAATGAGTTAAAAGCGCAAGATTTCACAAATTATGATTATGTCGCGTTTTCAAAGTTTCAAACGGTTCTCTTTTTGATGCATGCATCGTCAAGCGCTCAATGCAATTTTACTAAAACCAGTGTATCATAGGGTGGTCCAAAAATTTTTTTACTTGAATTTACATGCATATCGCACGGAAATTTGTTCGAATCTACCAAAAAATAAATCCTTTTTTCTAGTTTCAAAAAAATGTTATTTCAAGTTAGCTCAAGCCTCATAAAGTTTAACACCTATTTTCCATAAGAAAAAATACTGTTTATAGGTGTAATATCTGTTTTATAGGGTCCCAAAAAAACCCATAAGAGAAAAAATAGGTTTTGCGAGTTTTTGGAGGTAATTATGATATTGTTGGGTTCTTAAAAATACAAACTGTTTCTCATACATAAAATACTACTTTTTTTTAATAATTAGATGTTTTAATACATTTTGCAAACAAATTATTTGTTAGATTAGGAAAGATGTTGGAAAGCGATGTTATTTGTCTGAGTGATATAATTTATAAATATAATGTTAGAGATGGTAAATATGACATACTTCAGACCAAAAAGAATTCGTTTGTAGATCCTTTATTCGAAATTCGACGTTTCAAAAACAATAGTTTTCCTCATCAGGATAATTAAATTAGAAGTTTATAATGATGCTCATCAATATAAATGAAGTTTCCAATTCTCCTCTCCCCATTGTTCTTTCTTCCCCTCAAGTTACATTTTTTTAATATTTTCAATCCGAAACTGATGTTTTTTATAAAACTATTGTTGTTAAATAAAACTTGGACATATCATTGAAAATTTAAACATCAGTTTCGGATTGAAAATATAAACAAAAAAATTTCACTTAAGGGGAAGAAAGAACAATAGGAAGAAGAGAATTGGGAACTTTATTTATATTGACGAGCATAATTATGAACTTCTAAATTAATTATCCTGATCAGGAAAACTATTGTTTTCGAAACGTCGAATTTGGAATAAAGGATCTACAAACGAATTCTTTTTGGTCTGAAGTATGTCATATTTACCATTTCTAACATTATATTTATAAAACAAATTATTATTGTTTTTAGCAATTTTCTCTTAGAATAGAATTAGAAAGTCACGGTTTTTTCATAAATTGTTCACTTTTTGTCCAAGTTTCAATTATAGTGAGACAATACTTAATTAATTTTAACGAACATAATTGTTTAAAGAATTTACCATTATTTTAAATAATATTCTCTTAGAATAAAGCTAGAAAATTGCAGTGTTTTCAAAAAATTTTCACTTTTTGTCCAATTTGCAATTAGATTGAGATAAATAATGAATTAGAGCTAACAAAATCAATTTCTTCAACAATTCATTGTTATTGTTAATATTATTAGATTTAAATTAAATAATTCTAGAAAGTTGCGGTTTGTTCTGTAATTTTTACTTGGTGAGGTATAAGTCAACAAAAGTGCTTAGTTGGGACAATTGCTCACTGTTTAAAACTATCTTATCGTAGAGTAATGCTAGAAACTTGTTTGCTATTTCTGAAATCTTCAGTTTTGCTTGGACTTTTTAGTTATGAACAAGTAATAAGTGAACCTCAACAAGAATCATTTTTTGAATAGTATTTTGTATTGTTTTAAGCGAATTATTTTTACAATTTTCACAATTAAAAAAAAATAATTTAAACAAAAAAGCTATCTTACACAAGAGACAAAAACTTATCCTTATCGTGAGAATTATATTTCGCCAAGAAAGAGAACCTTATAAGTTAAAAAGGGCCCAAAATAGTGATTTTTATGCATAAAAATTGATTAATATGTATAATGATACTTATTATATACTATACGTTCACAAACGGCAACATTTTTGGTAATAATATTATTCTTGAGATAAAAAAAAACAACTGCACAAAAGAATATTTCAAAATGTGACATTTTTGTAATAATTGTTGGTAACAATTACAAGTGTTGTTAAAGAACATTTTTATTACGTCAAGATATCATTCTTGAAAGGAAAAGAAATAAATAAAAAAAAATTATCTATACTCAAAAGCGCGAAATAAGTAAATTTGTTTATGAAAATTTTTTATAACAATTAATATCAATGAACATTGTTCTCGGTTCGTTTGGGGCTGTGAATAATTTTTGTTATCGAACGGAGTCATTCAAACTGGATTTAGCTTTCGCTTCGAATGAGTCCGTGCTTCAGAAACAGATTATCCTTAATAGCGTTAATTATTGTGATCGAGTTAGAAATTGATGATTTTGCATGTATCAGTTCATAAAAATGACAGAAAAGAATGTTAACAAGTGGTCTATTATTTTCTTATATTTTTCAAAGTTGGTGTTTTAAATTTTTGTGAAGCAATATATAAATTAATTATTCACCATTCCTTGATAGCACATCTGCCATCAGATTAAAAACAATTAAAACTTGGAGAGAGATAATGTTTTATAAACAAAAATCTGTTTTGCTGGTATCTTTATTGAAATCGTCAGCGTGTATTTATTTTACAGATTATTATATGTCACATGCTATTGCTTCTTGATGCAAAAATTAGGAACAAGTAGAAAAATTTAATAGACGAACACGATTGTTTAAGATTTTATAGCTTATTGAAATATTAGGAAGCTATAATATTGCAATATTTGTAAATAGACTGCGTCAACTATACCTATAGATAATGTATTCACAAGTAAACTTTCGATACTAAATTTTCGATACACTAGGGTAGCCCTACTAAAAAAAGTCAGCAGTCATCACAAAAAAAATCAGGGTTCGAAAGATAATCCCTATATTAGAGTTTCAAGAATGAAATGCCATAAAACCTAATCCCTTTTATATTTTCCAGGTTATTTATATTTATTTTGACACATTCTTTTTTTACTTACACTTAATTATTAATACTTATATGTACACTTTGACAGCTACGCAGATACCCCGGCTGCGAACGCTATTGATACATTTCTGATGGAAGTTAATGACAGTGATGATGAAGGTGATGATGAAAATTTTTATCCCAATATTGTTGACACATCAAAGGTTTTGTCACATTTATCTTAGGATGCAGAAGAAGTGGAATTAGAATGCAAAAGAAGAGCCGTCGAATACTGGAAAAGTGGAAAACTAAAACTATAAACCATAAGAAATAGAATTGGTTAGCACTCGGAGTTGGAAGCTTCATTAAATTTCAGATTACGTAATAAATAAATTTTGGGAAACTCGCCATAATAGAATTATAATCCACGATCCTACTTTGCATCGATGGAGAATGGAAGCAGCCAGAAAAATTCAATTATCACAATTCGAAAGGAGTAGATCTTCGACGTTGAGGTAAGCAAGGAAATGTTTGCGTTCACTTTTAACCTACACTGAAAAATTTTCGTATTTTTTTATCCCTATTTTACCGATAATCATTTTCATGTTCAGGTTCAAACAGAAACATAAAATTGTATCTCGTAAACTAAGAAAAATGTATTGCATGAAAAAGATTAGCAGAAGATAGAAGCATTTTGCAGAAATCTGAAGAATTCAAAGCTGAAACCCCTTAATTTTTCAATGTGGTATTGTAAACACACGGAATGCTGACAAAAGTGCTTTCGCTTTAGAAATGCACTCTGGTCGTAGTCCTACTTTTGGAGGATTTTGATCGGTCGAAGGACTGGTTCAATCAATTTCGGCTACCACGCAGAGGTATACAATTTTACCTCCCATATATGCAGATGGAAAATTACTACCATAACATCTTGTTGTTTTAAAGGAACCTAAAGGAGACTTAGGCCCTCGAGTTGTAGCTTCTATGTTAAAACCGGCTGATATTTATATTCAAACATCAAAGTCTGGAAAACTAACAAAAGATCTATTCCAAGCATGTATGAGAGAAGTCTTCTTTCCCAATTCTGGAAGTTGTTCTCTTCTGCTGATAGATGCATGGAAAGGACACAACCGTGGTATTCTCCCATCTTTAGCACCACCAACCAAAGCATTAAGAGTTTAAACTATATACCTGAAGAAATACTGGTTTCATTCAACCTATTGATTTTTATCTTATTAGTTTATGGAAAGATTTCATTTGACAATGTTCAGACATCGCTCTTCTCTACGACGAAAATATAAATCTTTAAGCTCGAGATACAATGTCAAACTGCAATCATTAGCTCACGATCAGTTTTCTTTTCCACGAATTACTGAAATGATTAGATATACTTGGCATAAAAGTGGATACATAGATACGAGAACTGAATCATTTATAACGCCTTCAGCTTACTACCTTAATGACGGATCCGCAGAACGTCGATACTATATTTGTGGTCAAATAGGGATATGCATGTGCATGGTGTAAAAATAATTCTGCTTCAAACACTTTTTTACAAATTATCATTATTGTGAAAATTATGAGCCATAGAGATATCACAAAACACGTGGAAGCTGATTGATATATGGAATGTCGCTTTTTATACGTAAAATGTATTGTATCCCTGAATGAAAACACATCTTAAAATTTGTATCTGTTTACATAATTTTATAGCGGTAAACCACAAAAATTTACAAATACAGTTATTTTTACTCATTTTATAATAATTTAGGAGAAAAGTGGCTCGCCTTGTCTCGGGATAATCCAGCCCTTAAGGTATATTGTACCCCTTTTCCCTCTCCTCGCCTTACCAAGAGATTGTTTCAAGATGTTCCCGCGTGAAAAAAGTTGCTTTGCTCAAGCATGGGTCAACAATAGGTCAAAAATGGTTCAAGATTGTTCAAGGATGGGACATGCATGGATCGTTGGCGTGGCTTAGGCATCGCTCGTGGCCACGACCCATGCTAAACGTTTAATGATTATTCTAACACCAAATTCGACGCTTTCCATAGTTAATCATGCATAAAAACAACAATAGGGAGTTCCGCTATGACAAAAACATAATTGATTATCTCTTTTAATAATTTCCCAAAAATAAACCTAGTTTTAAGCGCTTTTTCGAACCTCAACTCATCCATGGTTCCGAACATCAAAATTGTACGCATCACTTTAAAGGTAAGTTTCAGAAATGAATTAAAATTGATTTAAGTTAATATTTCATGGTTAAATAATAATAATATTTTTCAGACCAAAGTTTAATTACTATATAATACACATTTTTTCGACTTTAGCCAGGAGTTTTCTAATTCTAAAAAACAAATGGGAGACAGAGTTTTGTCGTGTGCAAAATTTTGTAAATCCCATCAGCCTGAGAACGGCCCCACAAAACCGAACCACGAGGCCGACCTTACCCAATATCACTTTACACAATCTTAATAACACTATTCTGCAAAAATTACTTATTGCTTATCACCTACATTATTCAGGTCTTTTCTTATCAATTTTTAGATGCAGATTACAAATTGTCAGCGAAAAATTT
>CAKNWT010244452.1:0-10964 GCA_932066315.1 Andricus coriarius
AAACATTGACCGTGAGGTTACCGAGAAATGATCCGAAATTATAAATCATCCGTCTGGTAGACACTCTGAAGAAACATATACTGTTTTTGAAACTCGACCCTTATTCAATTCTGGACAATACATTTAATTTTGTTATATTTGGTCTTAATTTCAGGATGCGTTACGACGCAAGCAGCATTCCTTTCACGCTCGTGACGTATTTGGAGAAGACACAATATTGTGTTTGTGGAAATGCTTGTTTTGATAACTACATACGAAATCCTATGCTATTTGCTCCGAATAGGTGCGCTGATTCTATCATTTCTAGTGGATATTCGTCAATTCCGCTCGATTGTTACTTTTGCTCGCTTCGATGTCACAGACGGTACTCTGGATAAATACGAGATGCTTTTTACAAAGGACTTACTTATTTATTATTCTGTGAGTTGTAGTTCGAAAGACATTATTTTTTTGGCAAATAAGCTAATGCATTTCCTTAACTTGGATCCTTTTCAAATCATATCACACCATTTAATTTCTCATATGCTCTTTAAAATACTTGTAGCATAATTATTCCACTAGAACTCCAGTTCTTCAGTTGATGTGATCTTTTTACTTTTTTTTTTGTAAATCTCTCGAAAAAAGCAAAAAAAAATCTTAAGAAATACAAAAATCTGTAACCACCTGAAACGGTATAGAAAGGTAGATCAGCACCAGCATTGGCTTTTTAAACCTTTTTTTTTTGTCAAGAGCAGATTCCCACCCTGATGAAGTTTTTTTCTCATAATTTACGTTCATACCAAATGAGATTTCGAGTTGAACATTTTTGAAACTAAATTAATAGAGCTAAGAAACATTTATGTCTGGTCCTAAATTTTAATAGTTACAAAAAAAGGAAAAACAAACTTTGTTTGGTAAAAACTTTCTTTGTAGTTATAAAAATGTAATACCGGATAAACATACTTTAGTGCTTTTGATTTGGTTTCCCAAAAGTTAAATTCTCCATGCATGACATAGCCTTAAGTCTTTTTTCATTTTCGGAATAAAAAAATCAGCAAATCTTTACACCCAGTAAATTACTAGATTCACTGACACACCAGAGGAATATGCTAATATTGGTACTTGATATTAAATCACTTTTAAATGCAATGCCTCTCATTTGGGGTTTTAAACTTGAATTCATCACAAAGGGAGAGATTTTATTTCGAGTTCTATATTTTTAAAGCAGTATTTTATTATAATACAGTTTCTAAAACTATTATAGATTTTTCCCGAGCCAGCGAATTAAAAATTCCCGCTTAAATGCAACTAGGCTGTGATTGGCTGCTTTCAAACTGCCACTTTGTCGTCTGCTAAATCAGCTGATACGAAAATAGGGTGGAAAAATCGCGTTTTTGTTGTTAATGAAATCGCCGAAATGTAAGTTTTACTTGGAAGTTTGCCAAGTCTTATAAATATTGAGATTGATCTCGCCTATTTAATTTTTCTACGAATTAAAAAACTTGATAAATATTGTTTTGTAATGTCTACCTTATTTTACCGCACAACAAACCACGTAACCTAAAACCCGGATAAGAATCTTGCAATTAGTTTTGTAGTAATTGTTAAGTATTGTTATAAGTAGATTATTTTTAATAAAACAAAAATGCTGTGTCGACGCATTGAGTTTGTGAATAAAAATGTGATAGTAAGGATGTATAATAGTGAAGAAAGGTTTAAAAAAGCGGCATCAGTCAGGAAGGAGTTTTTGGATTATTTTTTAAAAGATCATTCTTTCGTTCGATCGAGTCCTGTTATGAATTTAAATGATCCTAGTACGCCTTTTGTAAATGCGGGAATGAATCAGGTATATTTTTATTAAAATGAATTTTTATTTCAAGCAGATTTCATACATATTTTTAAATAATTACATATTTTTAAGTATATACATTCTGTATTTAGTTCAAGGGAGTATTTTTGGGACATTACGATCCTCCTTCGCTTAGAGTTGCGAATTCACAAAAATGTATCAGAGTTGGAGGAAAACATAATGATTTGGATGAAGTTGGATCTGATACTTATCATCATACTTTCTTCGAAATGCTGGGAAATTGGTCCTTTGGAGACTATTCTAAAGTATATCGATTTTTATATTACCTGCTTAAAAAAGATATTTATATTAAGAAAGAGTTTAATAATATTTTTCCAACAAAGAATTGAAGCTTTTAAGTGATAATAATTGAATTTCCATTTTCTGTGGATATTATTATTATTATTCAAATCTTTACCCTGGAAAAGCAATCCTGATTTAAAACCGATTTGATTAATTATTTTGTTTGAAATATAATATTTTTGTGTGAAACCATGAATACTGTGATTTTTATGATATATTTCATCATTGTTTAGGAAGAAGCTTGTAAATATGCATGGAATTTACTAACTGGTCCTTATGGAATTAAAAAAGATCTTTTATACGTTACTTATTTTGGTGGCGATGACAAATCGGGACTAGTACCTGATTTAGAATGCAAAAACATTTGGTTACAACTTGGGGTGCTTGAAAATCGAATTTTGGCTTTTGGCGCAAAGGATAATTTTTGGGAAATGGGTTCAACTGGCCCCTGTGGTCTTTGTACAGAAATACACATCAGTGAAAAAAGCGATGAGCCTCTAAATCTTATGGAACTCTGGAATATAGTTTTCATTCAGAACGAGAGGTACCGAATACCTATAAGAATTTCAGAATTTTATGTTATTTTTGGGATGTACTTCTTCTGAAATCGTACAAATTGCATTTAAAACTCAAATTTCTTTTACATCAATGATTCAATTAATTACAGGCTTGAAAACGGTCAAATAATTCCATTGCCAAAGCATCATGTTGATACAGGAATGGGTTTTGAAAGACTCGTTGCTGTTTTACAAGGAAAGGAATCAAATTATGACACAGATCTTTTTGTACCTTTATTTGAGACTATTGAGAAATCTTCAAAAGCTCCAAAGTATAAAGGTAAATTTGGATCTGAGGATAAAGAAGGTCTTGATACTGCATATCGAATTTTGGCCGATCACTCGAGAATGGTGACTGTTGCGTTAGCTGATGGAGTTTTACCCGATCAAAAGTACGCTTATTTTTGCAATATTATTCTACTCTTTTTTCAAAATCTTGTTCTATGTTATAAATATGCTTTTTATTCCAAATGACGTTCATAATCAATTTATAATTTGTTTTTAAATTATATTTATCACTTTTAGTCAAAAGCTGAGAAGAGTTTTGCGAAAAGCATTGGACGTGAGCGAAAAGACTTTTAGGAAAACTGACTTACTCAACGAATTATCTTTTCGAGTAGCAGAAATGCTGGGAGAAACTTATCCAGAATTGCACAGGAATTTGAAACAAGTACGAATTAATAAACTATTTAGTCTTTTTAAAATTCAATGTATGTGTTATTATCTATTATTTTATTATCTTTGCAAATGGCATTAGGTTCAAAATATAATCCGATACGAAGAAGAAGTTTTGAAAGACTTACGAGAAACGTCAGGAAAAAAATGGGAGAAAATGGTTAAAGAACGTCCAGCCTTAACTGCAGTCACAGATTACATGGTTCCTGGTTTAATTCCAGGATACAATGACTTTCAAACGACCTTAAAAGCCGAGTGGAAAGTAAAGGACGTATCTAGGTATAATGTTAATTTTTTTCGACTCATCCAATTCTAATGGAATAATTATCTCTCTAATATTAAATTATTCCTAGACCAAAAATGGAAACTTTACCAGGAGAATTTGCATTTAAATTATACGACACCTATGGATTAAGTACAAACACAATATCCGAATTGGCTAAAATTGAATCCCTAAAGTTTGAGATGAGTGCTTTTGAGGAAAATCTCAAAAAAACTAAAGAACGCTCAAGGGCTAAAACGGAAGAGAAGCTATATAAAGAACCAGTAAGCGAATTATCTTTAGACTTGTTGGAAAGATTCAAAGTACCGAGAACAGACGATTCTCTAAAGTACGATTATAGTTTCGATCATAAAGAATATTTTTTTCCATCAATAAGGAGCAAGTTGTTAGGACTAATTATTAATGGTACATTTTTATGTCTTCTATGTAAAGCAAGGTAGCGACTGGATCTCAAGACGTTACAATTTTTGAATTTGGAAACTTAAACACAACTTTTTGAAATCCAGGAAATGACGATGAATTTCTTTTAGATTTGAGTGGACAGTGGTCACCTTGTAAGAGTGTAAAAAATTGTATTATAGTTCTGAACTTGTTTATCCTTGGTCATATTTTAGGTAATTTAAAGTTATCTCCAGAAGAAAGTGATTGTATTCTTGAAAAGGATGATTTGTTGGGAAAAGAAGTTAATATTCTTCTGGATAAAACTCCCTTTTACGTTAAAGAGGGAGGACAAACTTTGGATAAAGGATATATTCAGATTAAAAGCCTTCTGTTTGATATCTGCGAAGTGAGAAAAATTCGTGGATATGTTTTTCACGTGGGATATGTTGTCAACAATGATTCCAGGTGCGGCTTCAAATCGAAATTAAATTTCCATTAGGAATTTAAAACTGGTTTAAATAATTATTTCAAAATACACATTTTTTTAGAAAGCTTCCGCTAAAAGAATCAAACTTTAGTCTAAAAGTCGGAGAAGATTCTCAAGCTTGGGTAAATTCGAGAAGGAGATTAGGTGCAATGCGACATCACACAGCAGCCCATTTATTAAATGCAGCACTACGTAAAGTTTTACCCGCTATAGGTCAACGAGGAAGTTCAGTTGAAAAAGATAAATTATCATTTGAGTGCAGTTTATTCGGTCAAAAATTAACTAACGAACGAGTCGTGGAATTAGAAGGACTCGTCAATGACTGCATTAATTATGACGCACTAGTCGAAACCAAAATTGTCAACATGTCACGAATGATGGCTGAGGATAATCTTACTGTGATACCTGGGGAAATTTATCCGGAGACAGGAATTAGAATCATCAAAGTTGAGAGTCCAATTCTAAAATCGAAGCAAGTATACTCGGACTCACGCCACTATTTACCCTATTTGACACTTTTTTTAGCGATGCCATTATTTTCTCGTAACTATTTCTTCACTTTCCCTTAAAAAATATTTGCTATTAGAAATCCAAATTTGAAATTCTTTCCCAATTAATAAGAATTCAAATAGAAAAGATTCGACTTTGGGAAAGAATGAAGTTGAAATTAAAGAACGGAATAGAAAATTGAAATGTTTTGGTTTTGCAAGATGTTAACTTTACAACAACAAAATTCAAACATAAAAATGATTCCAAATTGAAAAAAAATCTTTACACGAAGAAAAGTTTGAAAGTTAGGCAACTCAAGTTCAGAATGCGTTTTAACTATAAACTTGTCTCGTTTGAAATTAATGCAATTTGATAAGATTAAATATATGGAAACAAATATTTTAGATGTGAATTAATCCTTTCATTGAAGAATAATAAATGTCCTAATGCTATGCTGCCGATGTCCTAATGCTCCGAGCTGATCGGTTTAACGTTTAGACAATTAAAAAAATTCCTACGTTTAACCGTTTATAGACATTTCACCTGTAGAAAAATTCATTCAGTTCAACTTTCCATCGTTTTCAATTTCTCTTTTTTATTTACGCTAACTTCACAAAGTTAAATTTTGCAGGTTCATTTTCAAAATAAGAGATATAACTTGAAACCAACTAGGTTAGTTTAAATACAAAAAAAAAGAAGTTGAAAACGATGGAAAATTTAACCGAATGCACTTTTCTATAGGTTAAATGTCTAAACGGTTAAACGTAGAAATTATTCGAATTGTTTAAACGTTTAACCGGTCAAGCGTGGAGTACTAGGACTTCCGTAAAATAGGAAGTTAATTTAGTTTAAAATAATCCAATGTACAATAGCAATTCCCGGGGCTTAAAAATACTTGAAAATTAAATTTATCGTGTTTGGAGGACATTTAATAATTTTATTCGAAATCAAAATTATGTAGTAACCCTGTTATAAGAAATGGAACTAAAAAATTTTAATCAAGATTTTATCAAATGATAACAAAATAACAAAATAGTAGTTTTATAAATTAACTTTCTTTTAGAAATTCAAACTACCTCCATAACATGCAAAATTGCCAATATAATATGGAATTTCTTTATAATACTATTTTCTTCGATTGTTGTATGCATTGTAGCTACAAAAACAAATAATTTTAATTGGTTTAACTATTTAATTTGTGCTTATATAATTTGCAAATCCATAGGATTTTATGCAAGAAACAACAAAATTCAAGTCACTACATATCATTTTCTTTAATTCAATTATATGAATATAAAGAATCATTTTGTCTTTTTTTTCTATATGTATAGATATATCTCTGATATAATTTTCTTCGTTAAAAAAAAAAGAAAATTACGGCCGCGAAGTACTATGGACGTGTTCACTATGAGTGTATTCATTTGTGCTCATTTTATGAGCATTTTTCTTCCTCATAGAGTGAGGTTTCCCTTAACAAAAGAAAAAATGGATACTTTCAATATTTTTCAAGCTTATGTTTCTGTCCTTCTGCAAATTTTATTTTCAGAAAATCAGAGGGCCTACCAAAATGTCAATTGATATATTCTGTTATAATGAACAACTTTTTAACCTACCGTAGTTTCATATTTCAAATTAAAACCTCATAGAGAAAATGTAACTTTTCTTGAAACTTTCTGAGTAGCTATTGATTATTCAATAATGGTCTTCGAAAGTTCGTCAAAAGATGAATCTACGCGTCTCGAAGTTGCGAACAATTACATCAAATGCAGTACTGTTATATTTCCAATATAAAAAAATCCTCTTATAAACAAGTAAACTAATTTTGTTGACAAATTGAAAACGATATTGGTAGGTTATGGTAGATCATGAAAAGTTCTTAATTTTGGCATTCTATGCGTCTCGAAGATGCAAACAAATATATTATATACGTTATAGTTGTATTTCCAATATTTAAAAAAGTTTATCTTATATAAATCAAAATTTAATTATATAACCAGATACAGTACTCTAGTACTCCTAATATGAACAAAGTTTTTCTCATATAAACAGAATACAACAATTTTATTTAAACTTCATAAAACGGTACTGGTCGGTCATAACCGGTTTACCAATAGGTCAATCGATGCGTCTCAAGGACGCGAACAAATACTCTACATGTAATCTTATCGTGTTTTGAAAGTCAAAAAAGTTTTTTTTTATATAAACAGAATAAATTATTTTTTTCAAACTTCATAAATCGGTACTGGTGGGTCAAAAAAGGTTCATCAATAGGTCAATCGATACGTCTCGAGGAGACGAACAAATGCACTGAATATAATATTGTCGTCTTTTGAATATCAAAAAAGTTTTTCTTGCATAAACAGAATAAACCACTTTTTGAAACTTCATAAATCGGAACTGGTAGGTCATACAAGTTTCAAAAATAGCTGGATCGATGCGTCTCAGAGACGCGAACAAATACGCTAGATATCGTATTGTACTTTGAATATCAAAAAAGTTTTTCAAATATAAACAAGGTAAAACTTTTCTTTATAAATCTCTGAACGCAAAAAAAAACTACTTCTAAATGGTTGATCTAGCTCAAAATCCTATCAGACCTGGATATTAATCGGAGTTACACGTCATCCAAATTTCATGATCGTAGCTCTTTTACTTTTCGAGATATGGTGAACAGAAAAAAGTTGCACACACACACACACGTACACACACGTACATTTTTTAACAATGTTATTTTCAAGCTCCTGGGGTCGAATTACAGTCCAAGCTCCGAGCATGGCCGTTTTCGGGGCTGTAGGGGAGTATAATTCCAAGAAGCCATAAACCCCCACTCTAAGCGCGGTCCGACGCTAGCGAGAAATCGGAGAAGCGGCCATGCTCGGGGCGGCCATGATCGGAGCTTGGACTGTATATAAAAATATTTTTAAAAAGTATAGTTGAAAATTTAGGTAATTACAAACCTCCGTCTATGAGGAAGCAATATTATTAATTGTAGTTATTTATGAAAACGTTTACGCCGTATTCCTAAAGAAATAAATGTTTCAAAATTTATTGTCACTTTTCCGATTTTTTTAAAAGCATTCTAGTTGATCCGAGGCCTGTATGATTTATATACATATGATTTTATCATTTAACAAATTTCATGCCGCTATTTTTCTACTATTTAAAATTTTATGCCACTATTGATACTATTTTTTTATCTCTGAAGTGAGTTCAAATCCTGGTATACCTTATAGAACAATAAAAATGAAATTTATAGTGAAACTTTAATTGTTATTTCTTTTTTGTATTTCAGAGAAGCATGCTGTGGAACTCACGTTCACAGGACTGGCTCCCTGGTCCATTTTTGTATTTTATATCTCAAGTCGCAAGGAGCGGTTAGCGTTAATATTCAAGCAGCTGCTGGTCCTTTAATGCGATTAGCTAAAATTGCAGGAAAGAACTTGAAAATTAGAGTAGAAAATTTGGAAGAAGAGTTTAAGACTAAAATAACACTATGCGATGAATTAGATTCTGAAATCCATGATATTCAACGTAATCTGATGGAAAAGGGCGATAAAATTTTAATTTCGTATGTCGATTATCGTGAGTGTCAATCGAAACTTTCGAATTTGTCGAGGGCAATACTTTTGCGGAGAAGAACAAGCGTTAGGTAAATTCTTCATGATTTTAGAACTATAATTTATTAATCAGGCAAGTTAAAACTTTAATTTCTAAAGTACAAGTGAATGTCAGAGAATTTAAAGTCTTTGGTTGCAAGAATTTATGGACATAATAATATATTTGTTCAATTTTAAGGGACAGTCTCGAGACAGAAATTAGAAAACTACAAAAATCTACGAATATGCCGTTTATCATCCACTGTATGCAATCAAGTGATGCCTCTATCAATGATGTGCCATTAAAAAAATTGGAAAAAATTTGCCCTGATCTTCCGATATTAATGATTGTTTTTAGCGAAAAATGTATCAGAGCCAAATGTTGCGTCCCAAGGGTAAATATTTTATTTGAAAAATAACTGGCAAACTGTTGTCTATTACATATTTTTTCAATTTATATGTACATATTTATTTTTAGAAAATGGTTTCGAATTCTTTCAACGCTCTAAGCTGGATGGACTCAATCATAAAAATATTCCAATCTCAAGCAGACACGCCTCAAGGTCAAGATCCATTTTTAGTTCGAAATATGAAAACCTTGAGATTACCTTGCCATGAAATCCAACCTTTGACCGTAAAAGCCTTTACCGAGGCAAAAAATTATGCCATTTTATCTTTAAAGGTATCGGATGAAATGCAAGCGAATAAAACTAAGAGTTAATAGAATACATGGATTTTTTTGTAAACCCTTCAACAATGTTCTTCCCCTAAAATACAAGAATGCCTTTTACTTCCAATACGTGTATGTTAAAATAATCTCGTGAAAAAGTTGCATGGAAAAAAATAAATTTGATCAATTAACTATGTCACTTGACCCACCCAAGTCAATCTGATCCATAGGACACCATCTATCCCTCGGGACCCCACTTTTCTAACAAAATCCAACCTAAAGAACATGACTCCACCAATCATACGGAACCCCTTCTAACTTCTGCATCAATCCCTCCGGACCGAATTTCAATTTTCATTTTGTGTTAGATGTTATGTTATTAAACATTTTTAAGAAAATCATATTTTCCAATATATTATTATTTATCTTCGTGTAATCCAAAAAAGTACAACAGAAATCAATATAAAGTGATGCACAGCTACAAATATCATAAGAATAAATTATTAAAGCAAAAATTTCGCTGTTATAAACAAATATAAATTTATAGAACTTTTATAGGATTAAATATTTTCTCTTCATGAAAAATCATCTTTAAATACACCATAATGTTATTTCACATTAAAAATATTATTAGGTATAAGTATTAGTCATTGTTATTAACAAATTATATAAAGAATTGCATTATATTCGTGTGTATTTACAGAAAAATATGATTTTTTCACAAAGCCTTACTGGCCGATGACTTCTATATTATCTAGCTGAGAACACCTTAAATTATTTTGAATTTCTCCAAGTCTTTTGTATTCTCTGAATTTCAAATTCTTTGAAATATTTTGAATTATATGAATTCTTTTGTATTCTCTAAATTAATTTGAAATTCTATAATTTTTTTATATTCTGCGAATGCTTTTGAAGTTTGTGTATTCTTTCGCACTCTGAATGCCTTTGAATTATTTAAATTCTTCCAAATTCTTTGAATTCTTTTGAATTCTCCCGCTGTTCTCTGAATTCTTCTCAATTGTATGAATTTTTTTTAATTCTCTGAACTCCTTTAAATTCTCTGAAACCTTTTAAATTCTTTTGTATTCTCTAAATTCTTTTGAAATGCTCTAATTTTTTTTTTAATTCTGTGAATTATTTTGAAATTTGTGAATTCATTTGCATTATTATATTCTTTGTTTTTTTCCGAATTCTTTGAATTCTTCCAAATTATTTGAATTCCCTTATTTATTCTGAATTCTTTTAACGGCTTTAAAATTTTCTGTACTCTTTAAACTGTTTTGAATTTGTTGAATTCACAGTATCACTGCATTTTTTTAAACGTTTTTCAATTATCTTGAAATCATTAGAATACACGTTGAATTATTTTAACTTTCTTTGAATATTTTTACTCCTGTAGAACTCAAAGGAATTCTTCAGAATTAAATTTTTTTTTAATTTTCTTGAAATCTTTACCATGCAACATGAATTTTTCTAACTTTCTCAGAGTCTTTTGTATTCTTTGAACTCTCCTGAATTATTCTAAATTCTCTTATAAATTTTGAAATGTCTGAATTCGTTCCAATTCTCTGAAATATTTAAAATTCGATGAATTATTTTGTATTGTCTTTTTTTTTTTAAATTATCTGAATTCTTTTCAAATTTTCTGAATTATTTGAACTGTTCTGAATTTTTTCATTCTTACGAGACCACTGA
>CAKNWT010244601.1:0-14770 GCA_932066315.1 Andricus coriarius
AGGTAATAATTAATTAAAGTTGAAAAAAAATTGTTTAAAAAATTTATTATTGCTTTTAATAATATTATCTTTGAATAATACTAAAAAGTTGCTGTTTTTTCTTAAATATTGAACTTTTTGTTCAATTTTCACTTATATTGTCGTAATAATTATTAAAATTAAACAAAGTATTTGTTTAAACAATTAATTATTCTTTAAAGCCTTCTGATCTTAGAGTAAGTCTAGAAAGTTGTGCTTCTGAAATTTCTTACTTTTTGTAAACCTTTCAGTTAGAGTGAGGCAATAGTCAATTAAATATAACAAAAATATTTGTTTAAACAATATATGATTATTTATAACAATATTATCTTAGAATAATGGTAGAAAGTTACAGTTTTTCTGAAATCTTTCACTTTTTGTCCACTTTTCAACTAGAGTTAGGTAATAATTAATTCAAGTTGCAAAAATAATTGTTTAAATAATTTATTATTGCTTTTAATAATATTATCTTTAAATAATACTAGAAAGTTGTTGTTTTTTCTGAAATTTTAAACTTTTTGTCCACTTTTCACTTATATTGTCCTATTAATTAATCAAATTGAACAAAGTATTTGTTTAAGCAATTATATAATTTTTTAAAACCTTCTGATCTTCGAGTAAGTCCAGAAAGTTGCGCTTCTGAAATTTCTTATTTTTTGTGCACCTTTTAGTTAGAGTGAAGTAATAATTATCGAAATTTAATAAATTATTTGCTTAAGCAATTTATTATTGTTTTTAATTATCTTCTTTTAGATAAATACTGGAAAGTTGCCGGTTTTTCGGCAATTTTGAACTTTCATTTGGCATTTTTTATAAACAAATAATAAATAAACATTAAAAAGTATAATTTTTTGTTAACCAATCTCTTTTTTTTTGTGAATACTTTTCCCTGAAATAAAAAATAAAATCTGGATGATTTACCTCTTATTTCACACTAGACTTTATAGCAATCATTTGATTGATATTTTTTTATTTAAAAAAAATTTTTTACTATCACCAATGACTTTTTTCAGGGAAAAAGTTCCAAATTTTAGGCTTAGGTTCTTAAATAATTTTTTTTTTCTTGTAATTCAAAACAATGTTTTTACAGGTTTTTATCTCTACAGTAAGATAGCCCTTTGTTCAAGTTAATATATTTTAAAACATTAGCAAAACAATAAAAATACTTCATTTCGAAAAAATGAGATTAATGATTGCCTCACATATAATAAATTCATCCGAATAATAGACAAAAGTTGTACTTTCCTGAAATTTTGATTGTAATTTATTGTATTTATTTGTAGGTTCCTGTAAAAATAGTTATCCTTTTTTTCTACTTTTCTCCAAAAATTTTTCCCTCAGCTTCAAAATTACGTTTGATAGGTAGTGGATATGCAAGTAACATTCTCATGTAAAAAAAGTTGAATAACTGAAATTTCTGTTCTTGCTCTTTCATCACAGGATACAGTTATCAACGAATTAACACACCTTAATTACCAAGACCAGACCCATTTCAAAAAGATCTTCAAAATTCATGATTTTAGACTATAAACTTTAAAAATTAAACAAGTTGGGGAAATTTCAATTGTAAATATCTTTAAAATGGACCAGTATCGAAAATGGGAAACATCAGGAAGACTCAGAATTCCAGAACCAGTCAGAAAAATATTTGTTTCGAATTGAAGAAACCATTTCCTTAACATAATTTTTGTGAACCTCGACTCGTCCAAATGACAAGATCCCATCTCGGAGATATCAAAAGAAAAGGTGCTAACTCGCATAAAAAAGTCTCGTATTTTAAAAATCCCACATAAATTCTATTCAGGACATCAGCGCCTTCAACTCTGTAGCACCTTTTAATTTGTTCTTTTGGACATAGCACCTTTTCCTTTGGCGTCTCCGAGATGGAACCTTGTCATTTAGACACCTCAATTTAAAAATGAAGAAAATCATTTTAAATTAAAGAAAAGATTTTATTGGAACAATAAACCCAAAATTGGTAACCTAGTTTATGGACGTCCCCTTAGCTGATTTGAGTAGTTGCTCATTTGTCTCAAATAGACATGCACGACTGTGCAGACATCGTCTATGTTCGGGGTCCCTTGTTGCTCTTGCTCTTTCATCCTCCCTATACGAGACAGGATTCGAACCGGCTTCTCGAGGAGGAGCGTGCACTTCCATCGACGTACACACTCGTAAAAGTGTGCGACGTGTGCGCGGGCGTGAGACTGTATAAACATTTCAAATTAGTATTCAGATGAGCAGCTGTTGACTGCTCGGTGGCCGTTGCTTTCGAGGGCTTCCGAGGCTTCGTTTAATTGTGAGGCAGATGCCCTCCCGCTCCTCCACCTTTCGCTACCAACACCTTCGACTCCGTATAGTCTTATACACTTTCCTATACGCTAATCGCGAACTATCCTAACCTTTGCAGGGTCGGCTCACGTCTTAACAAATTCACTGATAGAAATATATACATATGCACATTTTCAATTGAAAACCCTCTAGAAACCAAATCAGCGAAACAGGACGATTTTTGGATTATATCATAGGCAAAGACCAGATTGATTTGGTTAGACATTCTTTGTGTTTTGTGTATCAAAAAGGACACTGTTAGAATAAACAATTTTAGCCATCATAGAATATTATAAACAATTCTATCGAGCATAGAAGAGATTTTCACTCTTCAAAGTCTAGATATGCCATAGGATGTAGTTATCATCGAATACTCCTTAATTACCAATCCCGGACTAATTTTTCATTTATATCATAGGTAACAGCTATATCTATAGATAAAAATAAGCCTGATTGATTTGGTTAGACATTCCTTGTCTCCTGTATAGCAAAACGGGCACTCTCATAATAAACAATTTCAGCCATCAAAGAAGAGATTTTAACTTTTCAAACTCGAGATAAACCATAGGATGCAGTTACCATCGAATTAACACTCCTTGATCACCAAGACCGGACGCTTTTTTCTATTATATCGTAGATAAGAAGCCTAATCATTTTATTGGACATTCTTTACCTCTTGCAAATTAGAAAAGATACTATTACAAACAATTCCATCTATCATGGAAGAGATTTTACCTTTTAAATGTCGAGATATACCACAAGATGCAGATATTCAGTTGACACTCCTCAATTACAAAACCTGGACGTTTTTTTGATTATGTCATATCTAAGAGCCTGCCTTATTTTTTTAGATACTCGTCATCTTTTCTGTATCATAAAGGACCCTCTGATAAATAATTCCATCACTTATCGAAGTGATTTTTACATATCGAAGTCGAGATATACCATGGGATGCAGTTATCATTGAATCCTTTGTATATAAAAAAGGACACTCTTAGAAACAATTTCATCCATCATGGAAAATATTTAACTATTTAAGACGAAATATCGTAGGATGCAGTTATCATCGAACTGGAGCACCTCAATTCCGAAGCCTGGACTATTTTTTCAATTATATCATAGGCAAATAAACTATATCTATACTCTGTGGGCAACAATAAGCCTGATTGATTTGGTTAGACATTCTTTTTCTTTTTTATATCGAAAATGACACTCTTAGAATAAACAATTTCAGCCATCAAAGAAGAGATTTTCACTTTTCAAAGTCTAGATATACCATAGCATACGGTTATCGGCAAGTGTGCACTTTTTAATTACCAATCCCGGACTATTGTTCCATTTATATAATAGGTAACAGCTGTATCTATAGGTAGCCATAAGCCTGACTGATTTGGTTAGACATTCCCTGTCTTTTATATACCAAAAAGGACACTCTCAGAATAAACAACTTCAGCCACCAAAGAAGAAATTTTCACTTTTCAAAGTCTAGATATACCATAGGATGTAGTTATCATTGAATATGCAATCCTTAATTACCAATCCCGGAATATTTTTTATTTATCCTCGAATCCTTTGTATATAAAAAAGAACACTTTTAGAAACAATGTCATCCACCTTGGAAAATATTTAACTATTCCAAGACGATATATATCATAGGATGCAGTTATAATCGAATTAGCACTCCTCAATTACGAAGCCTGGACTATTTTTTCAATAATATCATGGGCACAAAAACTATATCTATACTCTGTGGGCAATTATAAGCCTGATTGATTTGGTTAGACATTCTTTTTCTTTTGTATGTCAGAAAAGACACTCTTAGAATAAACAATTTTGGCTATCATAGAAGAGCTTTTTACTTTTCAAAGTCGAGATAAACCATAAAATCCCATTATTGTCTCGTCATATTTTGAATACTAGAAAGCATACTTTTATATATACAATTTTATCCAGCATAGACGAAATTTTCACTTTTCAAAGTCTAGATATACCATAGGATGTAGTTATCATTGAATATGCACTCCTTCATTACTAATCCCTGACTATTTTTTATTTATATCATAGGTAACAGCTATATCTATAGGTAGCAATAAGCCTGATTGATTTGGTTAGACGTTCCTGATATTTTGTATATCAAAAAGGACAGTCTCAGAATAAACAATTTTAGCCATCATAGAAGAGATTTGCACTTTTTAAGTTCGAGATAAACTGTAAAATCCCATTGTTGTTTAATCATATTGTAAATATTAGAAAGCATACTTCTATAAATAATTTTATCCAGCATAGAAGAGATTTTCATTTTTTATGTCTACATATACCATAGGATGTAGATATCTTTAAATACTCCTTAATAACCAATCCCAGACTAATTTTTTATTTATATCAAGATTAATAGCTATATCTATAGGTAGCAATAAGCCTGACTGATTTGGTTAGACATTCCTTGTCTTTTGTATATGAAAAAGGGCACTCTTAGAATAAACAATTACAGCCATCATAGAAGAGATTTTCACTTTTCAAAGTCAGGATAAGCTATACAATCCCATTATTGTCTCGTCATATATTGAATATTGGAAAGCATACTATAATAAACAATTCCTTCCAGCATAGAAGAGATTTTGACTTTTCAAAGACTACATATACCATAGGATGTAGTTATCATTGAATATGCACTTCTTAATTACCAATCCCGGACATTTTATTCATTTATATCATAGGTAAAAGCTATATTTATAGGCAACAATAAACCTGATTCATTTGGTTAGACATTCCTTGTATTTTGTATATCAAAAAGGACACTCTTAGAATAAACATTTTCAGCCATCATAAAAGAGATTTTCACTTTTCAAAGTCGAGATAAACCATAATATCCTATTATTGTCTCATCATCTTATGCATATTACAAAGCATACTTTTATCAACAATTCTATTCAGCATAGAAGAAATGATCCCGGACCATTTTTTCATTTATATCATAGGCAACAGCTATCTCTATATATGTAGCAATGGGTCTGATTGATTTGGTTAGACATTTCTGGTCTTTTGTATATCAAAAAGGACAATGTCAGAATAAACAATTTCAGCCATCAAAGAAGAGATTTCAACTTTTCAAAGTCGAGATAAACCATAAGATCCAGTTATTGTCGACTTAACACTCCTCATTGCCAAGACTGTACGATTTACTCGATTATATAGTCTGAACGTGACTTAATAATTTTTTATACGCTCTTCATCTTTTGCATATTAGAAAGAACACTTTTATAAACAATTCTATCCGGCATGGAAGAGATTTCCACTTTTCAAAGTCTAGATATACCATAGGATGTAGTTATCATCGAATATGCACACCTTAATTACCAATCCCGCACTATTTTTTTATTCATATCATAGGTGACAGCTATATTTATAGGTAGCAATAAGCCTGCTTGAGTTGGTTAGACATTCCTTGTCTCTTGTATATCAAAAAGGACACTCGCAGAGTAAACGATTTCAGCCATCAAAGAAGAAATTTTTACTTTTCAAAGTCAAGATAAATCATAAGATCCAGTTATTGTCGACTGAACACTCTTCATTGCCAACACTGATTTAATTATTTTTTAGACGCTCTTCATCTTTTGAATATTAGAAAGAACACGTTTATAAATAATTTCATCCAGCACAGAAGAGATTTTCACTTTTCAAAGTCTAGTTATGCCATAGGATGCAGTTATCATCGAATTAGCACTCATAAATTACCAAGTCCGGACTATAATTTCCATTATATCATGGTTAAAAGTTATATCTGTACTCTATAGGTAACAATAAGCCTGATTGAGTTGGTTAGATAGTCTTTGTCTTTTTTATATAAAAAAGGACACTTCTGGAATAAATAATTTCAGCTATCATAAAAGAAGGGATTTTCGCTTTTCGAGGTCGAGAGAAAACCTTAAGATCCAGTTATTGTCGCCTTAACACTCCTCAATGCCAAGACTGGATGATTTATTGGATTATATCGTCTAAAAATGACTTCATAATTTCCTTAGGCGCCCGCCACCTTTTGACTTTATCTTATAACGTTATCGTGTTACAAGTTTGGTAATGACCTATTACTAATAAAGTATGAATCCAACCCAAATTCGGTAGGATGTAGATTCCTCTTGATAGTCAATTAAAAATAAATGGAACTTTAGTTCATGTTCTCAAAACTAAAGCAACAATATCAAATAGATTCCCAGAGTCATTTGCAGGATTAGAGCGTTCCTGGGTTTCGAATGTTTCGATACCACCCTCAGTTAATGCCCTCCGCTATCTCGCCCTTACCCTCCTCCCTCTTGTTCATCGCGGTGCCAATTCCACTCGTTTCTCTCGACCCTCTTGTTCACGAACCGACATTATATATGTGACCAGCTCTCACGTATGGTTTCTTCTGTAATGTATCTGCGACTATTCTTATACATGTGCGGGATGCTACATAACGCGCAGATGTCTATGGAGACTCTACATGTAGCGCGAAACTCGGATCGTTCCGTTATACCCCCTTGGTGGAGCTGGAGAAGTGTCGAGTTTCCTCGCTGCTTCGGAAATTAATTTGCTCACCGGCGAAGGAAATCGCCGCGTGTTCCTTACGACGCTTAACTACGAGATTGGAAAGTATTCCGCAAGTTTTATGTCTTTTTCATTTTTTTTGTGGATTTTTTATTTCCCTTATCGCGTAGTGTTTGTTGTCGGAAATCGATAGCCCTATCGGTGCTAAATATCGCCTCTTCCTTGACACTAGAGGGTTTATTGACACTGTAACTGAAACTTTTCGGTTCCGTGCCCTTCAGTATAATTAACTGTGTTGCAACTTTTTATGAATTAACAGATGTCAGTGACGTTGTATTTAAAAAGTTGGTCAAAGTAGGCACCATGCGCCAACAAAACGGTTTTTTGTAGCCTATTAAGACGTTCATGAACTTGATTAAATTCCCTCCCTCCTCACCCCTCACCCCTCATCTCTACTCTCCTCTCCTCTCCTCTCCTATCTTGTCTTGTCTTATCTTATGCTCTCCTCTCCTCTTCTCCGCTCTTCTGTCCTATCTTGTCTTGTCTTGTGTCTTGTCCTATCTTGTCGTGTCCTACCCTATCCAATGCTATCTTATAACCCCCTATTTCTACTTCCCCTCCCTCTTATGATTCTCCTCACTGACCCTCACTAACCTCCCACCTTCCATCCCCTACTTCCACCCAGACTTCACTCCCCCTCAATACGCACCCCTACAATCTCTTTCTTTCTCCAAACTTTCTCTACTTTACCCTCCCTTCCTTTACTACTCCTCTGATCACTACTTCACCTCGCCTCCTCTGCTGTCTTTCCCCGCAGTTTCTTCTCCCTGCCATTCTCTTCTGTTACTTCCCCTTTTCACCCTCACTCACCCTCACCATCTTCACTTTCCCCTCCTACTGCTCCTTCTCACACATCACACTCACCTTCCCTTACTCCCCCTCCTGGGAAAGAAGTAAGACGGAAGGACGCACAGTTTACGACATTATTTATTAATAAAAAATTATTTTTTATTTTTTAGTCAACTTTTCAAGTGGGCTTCTGTTTTAAAGATTTAAAAATTTAATTAATTGAGTCTGCATTAAATATGAGAGAAATGAATTAACGATTACTATAAGTTAAAGTAGCTGCTCTGTTGCCATTAGTTAAACAATTTTTTTAAACTAATACACACTTTTACAGTGTCTGAATGAATAGGCTCAACTTTTTTACGGAATAAATTGAAAATATGTTTTCAAGAATCGACGTTTCCCCAGCTAACACTTCTCTTCTCCTACTTCCCGGCCCCAGCCGTCACTTCCCCTCCCATACTCACCCTCATATCAAATAATTACCCCTAATTCCCCCCAAGGTCCATTCCTCTCATTTTTCCTTACTTGCCCTAATTTCCCTTCCCTTACTTGCCTCATTTCTGTTACATTACCTTCTTTTCCACCCCTAATTTCCCGTCACTTCCTCTAATCTCCTCTCCTCTCCCATCCGTTCCTATCGTATCATCCCCTCCCTTTTACCCTCCCTCCCTATACTTCCCCTGCCTTTTTCCTCCTCACTCACCATTATCCCACCCCCTACCTTCCACCCGTCACTTTCCTTTATCATGCTTACATCACTCCTTCACCGCATGCTCCCCTCACTTTCCCGACTTCACTTTCTCACCCTTTACAAGCCCTCCTAACTCTCCTTCACCTGTTCTCCTCTACTGTGCCTTCCCTTACTTCCCTTTCCCAGCTCTTCACTTCTCTTACTTATCCCTTCCGCCCTCACACACCCTCTCACCACTCATACGTTTCCTCTACATTTCCACTCATTTTCCGTCACTTCTCCACCCCTAATTTCCCCGAACTTCCCCTCACCTTATTTCACCTTACTTCCTCTACTTCCCTTTACTCAATTTCTATAATTTCCCCTACTTTCTCCTCCCTTCCCCGCCTTGAAAAAATTATGTCGGACAGACGGGCGGATGGACGGAAGGACGGACTTAATTAATCACTGTAAAAATTAGGATTCGATTTAGGACTTAATGCAGTATGAAAACAGTTCACGCAATAGAACAATTACACTTCAGTTTGATCCACCAATCTAACAAAATAAAGTCGATTTGTGGATTGAAATGGGTTCGAAATGAGAATCATCTGTCAACACCTAAATCAATTCCAGGAATTTAAGAAATTAATTAAATTCATGGAATTCACGGAATTCATGCAATTGAAGGAATTCACGAAATTTTTGGAATTCACGGAATTCATTAAATTCGAGGAATTCACGCAATTAACTGAATTCGCGGAATTCACGGAATTGACGACATTCACGGCAGTTACGAAGTGCACAGAACTCATGGAATTTAAGGAATAATGGAATTCATGGAATTTAAGGAATAATGGAATTCAAGGAATTCAATAAATTCACGGAATTCATGGAATTGAAGGAATTCACGGAATCAATGGAATTCCCAGAATTCATGGAATTCGAGAAATTCACTGAAGTCATGGAATTCACTGAATTCATGGAATTCGCTGCATTCTCGGAATTCATGGAATTCGCGGAATTTGCGAAACTCATGGAATTCACGGAATTCACGAAATTCATAGAATTTATAGAATTTATAGAAATCAAGGAATTCATGAAATTCACGGAATTCATGGAATTGAAGAAAATCACGAAATTTATGGAATTCAAGGAATTCACGGAATTCAAGGTATTTACGGAATTCAAGGTGTTCACGGAATTCAAGAAATTTACGGAATTCAAGAAATTCATTGAATTGAAGGAATTCACGAAATTCATGGAATCCGAGGAATTCATGCAATTCGAGAAATTCAAGAAATTCACGCAATTAATGGAATTCATCGAATTCACGGAATTCATGGAATTAACAGAATTCATGGAATTAGCGGAACTTACGAAATTCATGGAATTCACGGAATTCAAGAAATTCATGGAATTCGAGGAATTTATAGATGTTATAGAAATCAAGGAATTCATGAAATTTACGGAATGAATGGAATTCACAGAATTCATGGAATTCGCGAAATTCACTGAAGTCATGGAATTCACTGAATTCACTAAATTCATGGAATTCGCTGAATTCTCGGAATTCATGGAATTCGCGGAATTTACGAAATTCATGGAATTCACGGAATTCACGAAATTCATAGAATCAATAGAAATAAAGGAATTCATGAAATTCATGGAATTCATGAAATTGTAGAAAATCACGAAATTTATGGAATTCACGCAATTAATGGAATTCATCGAATTCACGGAATTCATCGAATTAACAGAATTCATGGGATTCTCGGAATTCATGGAATTAGCGGAATTTATGAAATTCATGGAATTCACGAAATTCATGGAATTCAAGGAATTCATGCAATTCGAGAAATTCAAGAAATTCACGCAATTAATGGAATTCATCGAATTTACGGAATTCATGGAGTTAACAGAATTCATGGAATTCTCGGAATTCATGGAATTAGCGAAATTGATGAAATTCAGGGAATTCACGGAATTCAAGTTATTCACGGAATTCAAGGTGTTCACGGAATTCAAGAAATTTACAGAATTCAAGAAATTCATTTAATTGAAGGAATTCACGAAATTCATGGAATTCGAGGAATTCATGCAATTCGAGAAATTCAAGGAATTAATGGAATTCAAGTAATTCATGAAATTCACGCAATTAATGGAATTCGTCGACTTCACGGAATTCACGCAATTCATGGAATTAACAGAATTCATGGAATTCACGGAATTAATTTAATGGGGAATTCACAGAATTCATGTGATTGAAGGAATTCACAAAATTCATGGAATTCACGAAATTCACGGAATCAATGGAATTCACGGAATCCGTAATACTATTGAAGTTTGGAGCAATTGAAACAATGGACCCTCTGAATCAATTTAGTTGGCTATCTCATATTAGAAGGCCCAAAAAAGGATCCCGGGTGAAAATGAATGCCCAGTTTTTACTGTGATACAAATAATAATTCATTTTTAATAACATTTTCTTTACTGATAATACATTTTAACTGTAAGAAATCCGACCTACCCAAAAGTACATCAACCCAAAAAGCATCACCATCAGCCGTAAAAATCACATCATGTGGTAAATCAGGAACCGAAAATTGCAGACGATCCTCATTCAATCAAGAACTAACGGTGTAGATTTCCTTATAAAAATGTCAGAAAAGTACTAGGACAATAATATATTATCCATTCAGCGATAAGCCTTATTACTGATGTGGCGCCAAGGCGATGAGAGATTATGCTCTCTGATTACGGACGACATTTGATACATCTTTTTCCATATTTAATAACAGTAATTATTTAGTTTTGCACAACGAAGGGCGTTAATTCAAATCTGCTACAATTACATTTATCACGATCCCATTACCTTATCCCCACGATCTCAGCTCCACTACCCATAAAAGTAAGTACTCGCGTGCAGTAACGAGCGTTCAAAGTCGCGATTCCAGTGAACGAGACTCTGGAAAAAATAATCGAAAAATGTCAGTCAGCATCGAGATCCAAGCACGAATTTCCTTTCGATGAAAAATCGAGACTTAAGTTCAAGAGTCGAGGCCACCTTTGAATCCAGATTCAGGATTTGAAAAAAAGATATAGAAGGAAATAGGATAGGGGCTGTTCGGTTAAGTCGAAATATATTGAATTTTCAACAAAGGAGTCGAATTCACAAACAAAATATAATTAAATTCAACCACAAACAGCTGCATTTTTAACTGTATATTGTCGAATCTTTAAACAAAGAGGACAAATTTTTTAGAAGAAGGTTGAGTTTTTAATACTAAGTGTTTTATCCACCATAAATTGGTGTTTTTCAATTGTGAGTGTTTGTGTGTCAAACCCTGTTTTTCTATTCCCACTTATTCGTCTTTCCATTAATTTAATGTTTAATAATCTGCAAATCGCCAACAGGTTATGGGCCCAGGCACCCAGATATAGCATCAAACATTAATGAATGAAGTCGGTCGACAAAGATTGATACGCCTCGATATCTCTCCATCTATCTTTCCACCATGAGCAATACCTAGAGTAATCCAGTTTTAATTTAGGCTAATTGACTTGTAATGCTGTTCATTCAGAGTGATTCAGGTAAACCACTTCTAATTCAGAGTAATCTTACTAAAGTCTAGGGAAATCCACGTCTAATCCAGGTAATTCGAAGTAATTTAGGTAATTCAAGTAATTAACTTGTAATCCTTAACTATCCTATCCTAACTAATTATCCTATCCTAACTAACTATCCTATCCTTTTCTTGGTCTGATCAGGTCTTGCTACCGCACAGCACATTGGATGCAAGTACAGAATTATATATTGCAATTTTAGCCTTCTTGATCATATTTTTACTTTTGGTAATAGCTCTTACACTGGCGATAACCTTTCTGTTAGATATGCATCGATTTAGTGTCATTAGAATAATAGGGAAAGCTTAAAGTATTAAAGAGAATCTATAGATTCTAAGGTCCAAATTCTAAGGACTGGAAGGACTGTCATACTGGACCTTAGGTACATCAGTCCGAGTGAGACCAGCAGGGCGTAAAGTCTATCCTTAGAGTAGTTCAGATATTCATTCTTTTTTGGATTGCCATCTTAAGGTATTTTTCTCACTCCATATCGATTTCCCAATTTAGAGTGCATATCCGTTTACTTGAATAGACCTGTTTTATCTAGCATAAATTGGTGTTTTTCAATTGTTAGTGTTTGTGTGACAAACCCTGTTTTCCTATTCCCACTCATTCGTCTTTCCATCCATTTAATGTTTAATAATCTGCAAATTGCCAACAGGTTATGGGCCTCGGTACCCAGGTATAGCATTAAACATTGATAAGTGATGTCGTTCGACAAAGATTGATACGCCTCGATATCTCTGCATCTATCTTTCCATCATTAGCAATACCTAGAGTAATCCAGTTCTGATTTAGGCTAATTCAATTGTAATCCTCTTCACTCAGAGTGATTCAGTTAATCCACTTCTAATTCAGAGTAATTCAAAGTAATTTAGATAATTCAAGTAATTAAGGTAATTCAAGTAATTAACTTGTAATCCTTAACTATCATAACCTAACCAACTATCCTATCATTTTCTTGGTCTGTTCAGGTCTTGCTATCGCACAGCACAGTGGGTGCAAGTACAGACTTATAAGTTACAATCTGAAATAACAAGTGCAATGTTTTTCTTAAAATGAATATGCATTGAAACTGATAAAAAAATCGAGAGTCTCACGCGTATGGTTGGCGAAGACCGAATGCGATTAATTGAGAGGCAGTCCTGTCTCGATTCGAACCCTGACAAGGTAGCATTAGACCTCGCCGGATATCTTTTGACGTGAACATTATACGATTCGTGAACATTCTCGCGGTCGACAGGTCGCTATTACAATATTAAATCGGCACACATAAGCCAGCTCGGTCGATTCGATTTGACCGATAGTCGGTAATCGGGCAGTCATAACCCATGGTTAAATCAATTTGCGACTCAGTTTCCTGTCTACTATGTATGCAGCCTCTGCAGGTCCTACACGATCCCACGAGAAAGAAACAAACGTTTTTTTTTCTTCTTCAGCGACAGCAGTTATAAGCGATTATATGCTGTTAAAATCGGTATGAATTTTTTGTAAGTTTTTAAATGGTCGTAAAAAAATTCTGATATGGGTTCGAATCAGTCCTACTGTCAGAAAACTGCAATCAATCATATGACCTTGCACTCTCATCAGAGGCTAACACGAATGGAAAATTACGAATAATCGTTTTAATTATTGAGTGCGTTTCACGGAGGATGTGGTTTCAAAAAGGAAAATTTTTGTTCTATTCGGTGTGAGTGGATAATTAGATATACGGCAATGTAAATTTAAATGAAGGAGTAAGAGATGTATGCAATTAAATGTTTTCAAGGTTGTTATGCAGGGTTGATACGAAATCTCAAATTTAGAATTCACTGAATTACCAATCACCATCTATTTACCTTGACCTATTTTTCATTTTTTCTGGCGGTCATAAAATTTGTCTGCATGTATAAAAACAAACTTACAATAAATTTACTCTCCGAATTTATCTTAAATACTTTTAAGAACAACAGTCAATAGGAAACAACAGGGAGATGGGGTGATTTTTCACGAAAATAGGGGAATAGTAGGATAATAAATTTTTATAAATAAAATTAATTTGTAGGTACAATATTGAACGAGTTGAATTTTCAAATTAAAAATTCGAATGTTTCAGAAAACAGTCTGCTTTGAAAGAATGGAAGATGAGATTTTAACAAACAAGTTAATTTTTAACAAAGAAAGATGATTTTCCAACCAAATAGTTGAACTTACAACATAAAAAAAATATTAATTTCAGACCAAACATTTGCATTTGCAAATGGTCGAATTTTCAAACAAAAAAATATTAATTATCAACCAAAGAGTTGCATTTTTTAACAAAAAGATCAAATTTTAAGCAAGCGGGATGAATTTTCAAGAAAATAGTTGAATTTCTAACCAAATAGTTCAATATTCAACCTACAAAGATTAATTTTCAATCAAATAAGTTAAATTTTTTTTAAAATAGTTGCATTTATATCCAAATGATTAAATTGTCAGCCTACAAAGTTTTTTTTAAACAAATAGTTGAATTCCAACTAATTAAACGAATTTTCAAACTAAAAGATTATTTTCTAACCAAGAAGATTAATTTTGAATTCAAAAGGAAGAATTTTTCGTCCAAAAGGATTTGAATTTTTAATCCAATAGTTGAATCTTCTATAAAAAAGATACTTCAACTAAAAAATATTTTTATTGTTAATAAGAAACATTTGAGTTTACCAAAAATATATTAATTTAACAATACCAAATGTAATAGTTGATATTTCAACAAAAAATAACTTCAATTTC